>SJXQ01009313.1:861212-926350 GCA_006408695.1 Aepyceros melampus
TGCTATCTAGGTTGGTCATAACTTTCCTTCTAATGAGCAAGCGTCTTTTAATTTCATGGCTGCAATCACCATCTGCAGTGATTTTGGAGCACCCAAAAATAAAGTCTGACACTATTTCCACTGTTTCCCCATCTATTTCCCATGAAGTGATGGGACCAGATGCCATGATCTTCGTTTTCTGAATGTTGAGCTTTAAGCCAACTTTTTCACTCTCCTCTTTCACTTTCATCAAGAGGCTTTTTAGTTCCTCTTCACTTTCTGCCATAAGGATGGTATCATCTGCATATCTGAGGTTATTGAGATTTCTCCCAGTAATCTTGATTCCAGCTTGTGCTTCCTCCAGTCCAGCATTTCTCATGATGTACTCTGCATATAAGTTAAATAAGCAGGGTGACGATATACAGCCTTGACATACTGTTTTTCCTATTTGGAACCAGTCTGTTGTTCCATGTCCAGTTCTAACTGTTGCTTCCTGACCTGCATACAGGTTTCTCAAGAGACAGGTCAGGTGGTCTGGTATTCCCATCTCTTTCAGAATTTTCCACAGTTTCTTGTGATCCACACAGTCAAAGGCTTTGGCATAGTCAATAAAGCAGAAATAGATTTTTTTCTGGAATTCTCTTGCTTTTTCGATGATCCAGTGGATGCTGGCAATTTGATCTCCGGTTATTATTAACTAAAGTCCATACTTTATTCAGATGTTTAGTTTTTACCTAATGTCCTTTTCCTGTTCCAAGATCCCATTCAGGATACCACATTGTACATTTAGTCTTCATGTCTCCTTAAGCTCCTCTGGGCTATGCACTTTCTCAAGCTTTCTTGTTTTTGTCGACCGTGGCAGTTTTGAGGAATACTGGTCAGGTATTTTGTAGCATTTCTAGCAGTTGTGACTTATGTCATGGTTTTCACATGATTATATTTGTGTTGTATGTTCTTGGGAGGAAGACCACAAAGTGCCATTTTTATTGCATCACATTATATTACCAGTATAACATCACTGTTGATATTAACTTTGGTCACCTGGCTAAAGAAATATTGATATGTGTCAGATTTCTTTACTGTAAAATTTCCCAATATTTCTGCTTTTCCATACTATCTTCTTTGGAAGAAAGTTACTATGCACATCTCATACATAAGGAGTGCAGATGTTATGTGTCACTTCTTTGATGGCAGAGAATTTACATAAATGATTGTGAATTATTCAGTGTGGGAATACAGGTTCATTCTCCCATTCGTCTACTCTCCCTATTTATTTATATCACCATAGATGTGGATGTTTGCTTTGTACTTTGGATTATAATCCAATGCCACTTTGTTTCGTTGCTCAGATGTTCCCCACCTCTGGCCATTGGGAGCTTGTTCGGTTGACTTGGTGCCCCTTGGTCATATTTCCTCCACTGTGAGTTTTGTTGTTGTTGTGTGCACTCCCTTACTTTCTGCCACTATAAGATGCTTCAGATTCGTCTTCTATATTTCCGGCATAAGTCCTAGAAAATCAGCTGTTTCTCCAAGAAGCCCTGATTCCTCCTATTGGAGAATGATCTTAGAAACCAGATCTGGATGCTTGATCAATTTGTTGCTATTGGGGAGTTGTTGCTTCTGAGAAAGAAAGTATTTGTGTGTATGCTAACCTGTTATACACATATCTGCAAATATTTCTATGTATAACCATCTCTCTCTATATTAAGCTGAATATAGGTTCATACTGATGTCTCTGACTTTATTACCACATGGATCATGCTTGACTTTTCCTCTTGCTCATGTGTAACCTACATTCCAACAGTGAAAAACCTGGTTCTCACCATTGGCCGTCTATTTAGTTAATTGTTCAATTCTACTGTACACGTGTAGTGATATCAGAATTTTTGAGGACATAATCTAATCAAGTGGAGTAAAAAGCTCACCTGCAATTTGTATTGCCTCTAGTCTTACAGACTGTATTCATTTCCAGTTTACTTAAAATGAGCATTCTTCCCTCCATCCTCTTCAGTGGAATTAATTTGTACATCAGTAACACAGATTTTTTTTTAAACCAAATTCTGTATTTTGTCCTGGGATTTTATTACATCTTAAATAATCTTTTGATAGTTTGCGTACATTAAGTTTCACTCTCTGTGCTGTAAAGCTACAGGTTTCCAAGAATGCGTAGTGTCATGTAATCACTGTTATGGTATAATACAGAATAGATTTACTACCCTTAAAGATCCCCTTGATGAATCCCCATTCAACCCTCCCATCTTCCTCCAAACCCCTAGCCACCACTGACCTTTTTACTGTCTTTCTAGTTTTACCTTTTCCACATGCTGTAAAGTTGGAACCATTCTGCAAGTAGCCTTTTCAGATTGCGTTCTTTAATTTAGCAGTGTATAGTTAAGATTCATCCATGTCTTTTTGTGATTTGATAGTTAACTTCTTTTGTCACTAAGTAGCATTTCATTCTAGGGACGATATCACTGTTTGTTTTTCTCTTCATCTATTGAATGATATCTTGATTGTGTCCAGTTTTTGATGATTGATTATAAATAAAACTTCTTAAACATTCATGTGCAGGTTTTTGTGTGGACATAATATTTCCATTTTGTGGGTTAAATATCTAGGAGCAGGACTGTTAAATCATATGATAAATGTCTAGCTTTGAAAGAAACTGCCTGTCTTCCATGTTGACTGTACCATTTTGCATTCCCACCAGCAAAAATGAGTTCCTGTTGTTTTGCATCCTTGCCAGCAAATGATATTGTCAGGTTTTTTAATTTTATTCATTATAATAGGCATTTGTTGGTATCTCATTGTTGTTTTAGTTTGCATTTTTATTTCTGTAATGGCAAATTATGTTCAGCATCTTTTCAGGTGCTTATTTGCCATATCTATATTTTCTTTAGTGAGTTGTCTGTCTCTTTTCTTATGGTTGAGTTTTCAGAGTTCTTTGTCTATTTTGGATGCAGGTCCTTTATGTGATATGTGTTTTGCAAGTATTTTCTTTCAGCCTGTGGCTTGTCTTTTCTGCAGGGCCGAAGTTTTTAATATTAATAAAGTTTAAATTATCAATTTTACTCTCATGGATCATACTTGTGGTGTTGTTTATAAAAACTCATCACTAAACTGAAATTCACATAGATTTTTATCCTATTTTTATAGTTTTGCCTTTTATATTTGGGTTATAGTCCAGTTTGATTTCATTTTTGTGAAAAATGTAAGGTCTGTGTTTGGCTTTTTTTTTTTTGCATGTGAACATCCAGTTGTTCCAGCACCATTTGTTAAAGAGATTATCCTCTCTCTATTCGGAAGTCTTGCTCTTTAATTAAAGATAAGTTGAAAGGATGACCCTATATGTGAGACAGCAAAAGAGACATAAATGTATAGAACAGTCTTTTGGACTCTGTGGGAGAAGGCAAAGGTGGGATGATCTGACAGAATAGCATTGAAGCATGTATATTATCTATGTGAAACAGATCACCAGTCCAGGTTTGATGCATGAGACAGGGTGTTCAGGGCTGGTGCACTGGGATGACCCTGAGGGATGGGATGGGGACGGAGGTGGGAGGGGGGTTCAGGATGGGTAGCACATGTACACCCATGGCTGATTCATGTCAGTGTATGGCAAAAACCACTATGATATCATAAAGTAATTAGCCTCCAATTAAAATAAATAAATTAAAAAAATAAAAAGCAGGCATTACTTTGCCAACAAAGGTCTGTCTAGTCAAAGCTATGGTTTTTTAAAAATATAAATTTATTTATTTTAATTGGAGGTTAATTACTTTACAATATTGTATTGGTTTTGCCTTACATCAACATGAATCCACCACGGGTATACACATGTTCCCCATCCTGAACCCTCCTCCCTCCTTCCTCCCCATACCATCCCTCTGGGTCGTCTCAGTGCACCAGCCCCAAGCATGCTATGGTTTTTCCAGTAGTCATATATGGCTGTGAGAGTTGGACTATAAAGAAAACTCAGTGCTGAAGAACTGATGTTTTCAAACTGTGGTATTGGAGAAGACTCTTGAGAGTCTCTTGGACTGCAAAGAGATCCAACCAGTCAATCCTAAAGGAAATCTACTTGGAATATTCATTGGAAGGACTGATGCTGAGGCTGAAGCTCCAATACTTTGGCCACCTGATGTGAAGAACCTACTCATTAGAAAAGACCTTGATGCTGGGAAAGATTGAAGGCAGGAGGAGAAGGGGATGACAGAGGATGAGATGGTTGGATGGCATCACTGACCAAAGGACATGAGTTTGTGCAAACTCCGGGAGTTGGTGATGGACAGGGGAGCCTAGCGTGCTGCAGTCCATGGGGTTGCAAAGAGTCAGGCAAGACTGAGCAACTGAACAACAACAAATCACAGTTAGAGGCTCAGAGTAATGCTAGGCTCAGAATAGTTCTCAAGGAGGAGTATTAAGCCAGAAAAATCAAGCTCCATTTATCTGTATGACTCTGGGTAAATTACTGTACCTCCTGAGCCTGATTTACCTCATCTGTAAATGGAGGTAATGCTACTCTGTATTGTGGTAATGCTATGAATGTTCAGCAAAATAATGGATGTAAAGGAGACATTCATTAAATAAATAAAGGTAAGTTGAGTATGTTTTTCTGGGTCTGTTTCTGACCCTCTGTTCTGTTGCTGTTCTTTTATCAGTACCATGCTACTGTGATAGCAGTGAGTGTTTTCTCTTTTTAAAATTATACTTGAGGGTTTGTCTTCTTATACTTTTGTAAATCAATTTTGAATTTCTTTGTTAATTCTAGCAATTATCTTGATTATTTCTTGAACTTGTTTTGTTGTTTTCAGTTAAATTAGTTTCTTCATTTAAATTAGTTCTTTTTATTTTCTCTTAAAATCTGTGTCTACTAGGGCTGCCATTAAAAAAATACCACAGACTGAGTGGCTTAAAGAGCAGAAGTTTATTTTCTTGCAGTTTTGGAGACTATACGTTTAAGGTCAAGGTACTGGAAAACTCATTTTTGGTGAGCTCTCTTCCTGGCTTACGGACGGCCACCTTCTCACTGCGTCCTCACATGGCCTTTTCTCAGGGGAAGAAGAGGTGGGGGTGGAGATACCCCTGGTTCCTCTTCCTCTCCTTGTAAGGACACTGGTTTTGTTGGATTAGAACCCTACCTAATAATCTCATTTAACTTTAATTATCTCCTTAAAGTACAGCCACACTAGGGGTTAGGGCTTCAACATGAATTTTGGGGGCATACAGTTCAGTCTGTAACAATGTGATAAAGGCATCATTGCTTTGAATTTGTTTCTAAATATAGACATTGCACTATACTGCATTCTTTCTTATGTGTTATTATCATTATTCTCTATGTGTTGTTACTGTACTCTTATTTCCTCATTGACCTTATAGTTAGTTAGAAAATGGTGCTTTTCCTTTGCTCTCCAGAATCTTTTATAAGCCCTCTGCTTTAAAAGCCAATATAGAAATCTGTAATACTGTGGGCATTGTTTTGATATTTTGAGTTTATTGAACTTTCTCTGTAGTCTAACAGAGTGGTTCTTAATTGCATGGGACATTTGGATATGTGCATTTAAAAAATATTTGTTTTTATTTATTTAATTTTATTTATCTGACTGTGCCAGGTCTTAGTTGCAGCATGTGGGATTCAGCTCCCCAGCTGGGGATTGAACCCAGGCCCCCTGCACTGGGGGCATGCAGCCCCAGCCACTGGGCCACCAGGGAAGTCCCTGGCTGTGTGCATTTTTGGCTGGGGTCATGATGTGCGCTGGGAAGGGGTCTGTTTCTAATTCTTGGGGAAAAGCAAGCACTCCTGGTTCTCGTCCATGCTCCAGGCCAGCCATGCAATTGTGTCATATGTTTCTCTGTGTGTGTGTATTAGGAGTAGGGGAGTGAGTGAAAAAGAGGGAGAAAGAAAGGGTGACTATATCATGTCCTGTCTCCCTCAAAACATGTCCCACTGCCATCGGTGCTTTGGAGCATCAGGAGTAGGTGTGGAGCACTGTGAGTGGAGTCTCCTGGAATTCCAGGTGTTCAATGAGGCAGAGCTCCCTGTGCTCTGGTTTCCCCATTTTCTTTGATCTCAATCTAACTCCAGGATTTCACCTCCAAAAGGGTGAGTTCCAGGGAGCAGTTTCACTTGTGAGTCACTTGTGTCTACTCTAAACTCGTGCCAGTGATGCTCTTCTAGGTCTTTCCCATTGTCTGGGATGGGCTTTCTTCCCTCGGTGACAGGAAGCAACTTAAATCAGCCCTCCAATCTTCCTCTTTCAAGACTCGTATTAAAAATTGTGCTCAAAACTTTTGAAAATTGTAAAACACATAGAATTTAATGAATCTTTCATTCAGTTAAAAAATTGTGCTCATCCCTTGATCTCTGAGGGGAGATTTCTTTTTTCCCTTTAGCTAAATGTTTGTAGTGAAGACATTTGAGAAACTGCCTATTAACTTTTAATTTTGATATAATTTCAGACTGAAAGTCTCAAAAGTACGAAGAATTCGCAAATACCCTTTACTCAGATTTTCCATGTACTAGCTCTTACCACATCTTCTGTCTTCTTCTCTGCAGACGGGCACACACACATGCACACACGCAAATCAGGAAATTAGTATTGATACAATACTATGATCCAATCAACAGGCTTTATTCATGGTTCACCAGTTGTCCCACTTAAATCCTTTCTGCCGAAAGAAAATTCAACTCTTTCATTGCATTTAATTGTTATGTCTCTTTAGTCATTCTTTGTATTTTGTGACATTGGCATTTTTGAAGACTATAGGTCTGTTATTTTGTAGACAGTTGCTCAGTTTGGGTTTGTTTATGTTTCCACGTATTGGGTTCAGGTTATGTATTTTTGGCAGAAATCCCACAGAAATGGTACTGTATTCTCAGTGAATCATAACAGGAAGTGTGTGATGTCGATTGTTCCATTGCTGATGATGTTAACTTTGATCATTTGGTTAAGGTGGTGTTTGCTAGCTTTCTCCACTGTAAAGTTACTATTTTTCTTTTTGCACTGGATAAATTATCTTGTGGGGGGATACTTTGGGGCTGTTATCCTGTTTTTCATTAATTTCTACCTGAATAAGTTATTATTATGGTGTTTATCAAATCATTATTTTCTAATCCCATCATTTTCTCTACATGGATTAGAATTTTTGGTTTGCTTTTTACTATAAGGAAGAGCTTTCTAATGAAGGACTTTTGTAATTTAGAAAATGCTTTTTTCCTCTCAAGAAGTTGAGTTTCTACAGTTGAATGTCTTCCTTTTACAACTGTTGTCTTTTAAACTCAAGGCTAAACTATGAGACCTTTGTGTTAGGGCTGTACCCTAGCTGTACCCATTCTGTCTGAGGCAATGATGTCCTGAGACTATGCATGAAGAGCCACAGGGTCACATAAATGATTTCAGCTAAGAAGAACTCCTTGGTTTAAAACCTTCAGTGTCACCTTGCTATAATAGTTTTTTATTTTGCAGGTTTTCATATTTTTAAGTCTCTATAGGTCACTTTAGTATAAAATTAAGTGAAACTGCTATTAAAGAGGAATTATGTGATCAAAATATATTACCATTTTGGGTATATGATGCAACTTAAACCAATAACAGAGTGTTGCCGAATTGCTGACTTGCTGTATGCTTCAATGAATATTTAAGAGCCCTAATAACAATGGTTGCAAAAAAATTAAAGTTTGAAAAGAACTTCAAAACCTTTTGCCTGCTAAGTAGCTTACCTGTCTTCTTGTAAGGCTTATACCACTAATTTGCTAGATTAACTCATCAAACATTGGACAAGGATTATGGTTGTGCTGTCAATCCTGGTGATGCGACACTACATTATTATGAATTCCAAATTAGGGAATTTGAATGGATGAATTTGTTTTTATTATCAGAACTTGTATGTTTTGAATTTGTTGGTATTTGTGTCATGGTGAATATATCTTGCCCATATCATCTCCAAGCAGGTGCTCAAATCAGGTTTGTTTCAGAGGTAGGTGGTGAATCCTCTAATAAATATCTTCAAGACATGTCATGTTTTCTTAAGCAAAAACATTTCTGTGCCACAGCCTGGCAGATTCTCTCACATTAAGGCAAAGTGATATTTATTTATGTTAGCTGTTTCTTGTAAATATATGGTGTCTAAATTAGCTTAATAGAACATAAGACAAATTAAATTAAACAAAAAGAGTTAAACACAGTTTCTTAGTTTTTTATGTGTAGTATCCCAAGAGAATCAAAAAAAGAAAGCTAACTGCCAAGTGTCTCTCCAGTTTTCTCTCAAACACATTCTGTTATTTTAATGATGGATCATATATCTGAAATCTCACCTTGTGGATCTAAAATAAGGACTAGAAACACAAAGTTATTCAGTGTGTATATTCTCTGTTTTAAGAATTTTAGAATTTGGGTATATTGTATCCAGGTAATTAATGTGATATTTTAGCACACCCTGGTGCATACTTCTTGCACAGAAGTTCTAGGGAAACTGTTGACTGGCTTTGATTTCTCACTTTCAATGGCTCATGTGTACGAAGATGATTATCATTTCTATCTGAAAGTGACATTGTCTTAAGAAACGTGTGAGGAAATTGAGGAATATTGCAGAGAACATTATTAGATCTTATCTGTTTTTTAAAAACAACTGTCCACATAAATGATTCCTTATTTATTTTGTATGTATTGAACATACAAAATAAAATTAAAAAAAATTTAAATGATTTTTTAAAAAAATTCATTTATTTTCAATTGAAAGGTAATTGCTTTACAATATTATGTTGATTTCTGCCATATAGTAGCATGAAACAGCCATAGGTTCCCTTCCTCTTGAACGTCCGTCTGACCTCCCACCCCATCCCACCCCTCTAGGTTGTTACAGAGCCCCAGTTTGAGTTCCCTGAGTCATACAGCCAATTCCCACTGGCTATCTATCTTACATATGGCAGTGTATATATTTCCATGTTACTCTCTCCATTTGTCCCACCTTCTCCCACCACCGCTGCCCCATGTCCATAAGTCTGTTCTCTATATCTGCGTCTCCATTGCTGCCCTACAAATAGATTCATCAGTACCGTCTTTCTAGATTCCATAGATATATGTTAACATATGATATTGAACAAATGATTTTTCACTAGATCCTTCTTGTAACAAGCATGAAGATACATTTTTCTCGGTGTTTCACACTCAAGTTCCACCAGAAAACTATGAAAATCATATACAGAATGTCAAACAAGGTATGTGATTTTATATATTGTCACAAGAAGATACTAGCTATATATACAAATATTCACAGATGAAATGATTTGATGTGATTTAATTCAGTGGTGAGGGGAAGTAGATGAGGTCCCAGATGAAACAGGATTGGTCACGAGTTAATCATTATTGAAGTTAGTTGTTGAGGGTTCATTATAATAGTCGTCTTTTGGACATTTGAAATTTTGTGTAGTACAGTTAAATCTGGCTGCTAGTAATGGACATCTTGTTTAAGTGAAAAAGAAAATATATGGAAAGAATCCTCCTGGTAGATAGCTTCTTTGATTCCTAAGATCATATCCTTTCGCTAGTCATTGGGAGGGTGATTCAATTCCATAATCCTAGAGAAGGGACATGATCTGTCTTGGGTTAGGTGCCCACCCTTTGTCCAACCAATTCATCCAACCTAGCAGGAGTTGGGGTCACTACCGGGACATGGCAACTTCTACCCTGGATAACTCCCAGGATGGAGAGGAGAAGAGGACATTTCTAGGCAGATAGTTTCTACCAGACTATCTAAGATTTTTTTCCTACAATGTATTAAAAGTGTATTTTAAAGAAACTATTATAAATGTAGACAAAGATGCATTTAATTTGATTTATTTTAATGTGTTGTTTAAGAGACTATGAAACTTCAGCTGAATGAATAAACTTCAGATTTCTGTTAAGAAGACTATATACAACTTGGATTATGGGAAAGAGTTATATGTTTTATATCTAAGAAGGCCACTCACCAAAAAAATAACTCGTACTTTAACTATTGGTGTTTGTACGTCGCTCAGTCGTGCCTAACTCTATACGACCCCATGGACTGCCTCCAGGCTCCTCTGTCACTGGGGTTTTCCAGGCAAGAATACTGGAGTGGGTTGCCATTTCCTTCTCCAGGGGATCTTCCTGACCTAGGGATTGAACCCAGGTCTCCTGCATTGCAGGCAGATTCTTTACCATTTGAGACACTGAGGATTGATTAAAGAATGAAATCTCAGTTATAAAGCTAGATTTTTTTTTTTTTTTGCCTAGAAATGTGTAACTTAAATTTGAGTAAAACTTTGTTGTTTATTTATTTTTTTTTTTAACTCAAATTTATTTTAGTCTGAAAAGAACTCCAGAGATCTCACACTTTTTCTTGGTCTTTTCAACTAGTGTTATAAAAATTTATTCTTTAATTATTAAATTTGTACTGAATCTTTGCTGCTGCTGCTGCTGTGTCGCTTCAGTCGTGTCCGACTCTATGCGACCCCATAGACGGCAGCCCACCAGGCTCCCTTGTCTCTGGGATTCTCCAGGCAAGAACACTGGAGTGGGTTGCCATTTCCTTCTCCAATGCATGAAAGTGAAAAGTGAAAGTGAAGTCGCTCAGTCGTGTCTGACTCTTCGCGACCCCATGGACTGCAGCCTACCAGGCTCCTCCGTCCATGGGATTTTCCAGGCAAGAGTACTGGAGTGGGGTGCCATTTGCTAATGAGCCACAAAAACACCAGTTGACTAGCTCCCTTAATCCTTTTTATTGAGGTTATCTCTCTTATAAAACAAAGATAACTTTTAAGTAAGCCTGTCTGCATTGAGCTACTGGCTAGTGTTTTTTTTTTTTTTTTTCTGTAGAACTTTAATATGGCAGTTTATCCTGTTTTGTAAGGTGGACTCTATTTGTCATTTAGGAAGACTCTTTTTATGCATATTTTTAGAGCTTTAATGAAGGATTCATATGGTCTTTTAAAAAATGCTTTAAATGTGACTACAGTGAAAACAAGATATTTTATAAAGGGGATAAGAGGCCACAAGTATTTTTCTTGCTCTTGTCTTGAGCACTCAGGGTCTGAACAACTGATGTTGATGTAAAGCTCTTCAAAAGTTGAGAAAAACTGACAAACTGAGATGGGCTTTAGTGGTTTGTGCAGATAGGATGTGGGACATCCAGAACACTTATGCCCTGACTTGGCTTATAAAACAGGTTTGAACAAGAAGTTTATTGTTCTGAGAAGATAACAGAGAATCAGTGAGTAGTAGGTAGTGATTCTAGTTAAGAGGCCACAAGTATTTTTCTTGCTCTTGTCTTGAGCACTCAGGGTCTGAACAACTGATGTTGATGTAAAGCTCTTCAAAAGTTGAGAAAAACTGACAAACTGAGATGGGCTTTAGTGGTTTGTGCAGATAGGATGTGGGACATCCAGAACACTTATGCCCTGACTTGGCTTATAAAACAGGTTTGAACAAGAAGTTTATTGTTCTGAGAAGATAACAGAGAATCAGTGAGTAGTAGGTAGTGATTCTAGTCTTTAGAGTAACTTTTATGTCATATAAATACTAAAATAAAATATATGTTAAAATTCTCATGACATCAGTGATTTCTCCTTCATGTATATCACTTGAAGTTCTTTTCATATTTCCCATGATTCCAAAGGAATCAACAGCAAGAAGTTTGATACATGATAACGAGTAACAAAAGTTTTATGAGAACTTCATTGCAAATTATGGTAGCACATTTATTTTTTTAAGAATAAATGTTTGTGTGTCTTAAGTTTCTGATCTGAAATTTAGGACCTTTTCTATGTGTGTTTATTTCTTATATGTTTCAATATATGCTTAAGGTAAATTCTGGCATAATGGACAATTATAATTCTGAAAACATGTTGAACTTTTTTATTGTTAGATTTTACCTGTGATGTGGAAAGAAATGAGTCAATGATCAAAGAAGAAAATAAACCTTTCTCAAATACAGAAAAGATTGAGCTCAGGGGTAAACACAGCCAGGATTTTATTAAGCGAAACATTGAGGTATGTACCTAGAAATTTAGAAGCCAGAATGTGGGACTGAATGAGCTGCACAAATGGAGATAGCTGTGTTCATTGTCTTTAAATTTTTTTTTGACCGTGACACATGTATATGTAATTGAAGCAGTTTATATAACTGAAAGAGAAGTTTTATGAACCAGTGCTTAATTTCACTATTTTCTATTCCATCCTAGGCTATTCTATCTCATCCTACCCTCTTAAAAAATGCCAACTGCAACTTAATACATTTGTTTCATTGCCCAGAAATGAATCTGGTTCCTGCAATTTTTTCATTTATTTAAATAATAGTTTTATACACTGTTTCCCAGATTTTAAATTGCATATTAGTAAAATTGGTTTTATTTAAAGTAATGAGATTGAGTTTATAGTTGGTGCATTTAGAAATTTGAGTGGAAAATGCTCTTGGCAGAGGTGGAGAGGTCAACTGGTTGTCTGCCTACTGGCCGTGCCTCTCCTCTCCCAGCTCCTGGAGCAGCCTGTTATTTGTCTCTGCTTTAATTAGCTCACTGATATAGAGGCTTAACTTGGTTTTAAAGGCCGTGCAGTCTGACTTGGTTAGTCCTCAAGGCAGACTTAGACTAACCGAGGGCACAAGGACTCCTGTATTCGACCAGAATGTGAAATAATTTACAGCAAGAAATAAAAGTATGGTGAACAGAAGGTTCATGGCAAGCCACTCAGGCAGTTAAGTCACTAGAAAGCTACATTGATAAGTGTGACGTTTTAAGAGGAGAGAGTTAAGTAATTCATGGTTCAAGCCTGATGTTTTCCACAATTAGCACATCTTTTCCAGGCAGACTGGATTCATGGATCAGCCTGCCACTGCCAGGCCTGGCCTCTGGGACTCTTGATTTTAAGTGCTCCATGTTCCTATGATCTGAAAGAAACCTTCTCCAACTTGTTCTTTTTGCACTGGCTCATTGTTGGCTGACTTAATGTATAATTTTCCAAGAGCAGTAGGGTTTTCCCCATATCCAGGTTCTTACTGACACAGAAAGCAGCTCCACCATAGATTTTCCTTTTTTCCTTTTATCAATAGTAACTGAATCCTATTTAAACTCCTGACATGATAGCCTTGAAACTTAAAAGCATTTTCATTTAGTGGATATATGTCACATAGAAAGTGTTAAGATTCCTCCCAAATGTCTCAGCAAGTATGTTGCGTTTGATACATTTAATATAAAGAGAAGTTTGCAAACTGCCCATGTTTTATTGTTTATATAAAATGTTTGTTGAGATGGTTGAATGTCTTTGCTTGGAGAATAGAGCTCTACCAAAATTTAGAATAAAATAAAATTACCCAGCAAATGAAAATGCCTAATATAACAAATTTTACCTTAGTGCATCTGTATTGTAGAAGCCTCAGATTCCATTTTAATTTTTCTTGAACTATGAGTTGCTTTGAGTATTTAATATTTTCTTTTGATACATTCTATAGTTGGCCAAGAATTCGGGAAAACCAGTGGTTATGATTGACAGAGAAAAGGAAAAGCTGGTTGAACTTTTGAAGGACTTGGACGATAGTGATTCAGGGCTGTCCACTTCTGAGGTAAGTAAACTCTGATATTCTACAGGCTCCATACATCTTAATTTTTATTTTTAAAATCATGTTGTTGATCAAATAGCAAAAATTGCAGTAATTTTTCAAATTATGAGGCAATATTTTTAACTGAAAAAATCCTGCTTTACAAATGTATTTTTATTTAAATTTTCCAATTTATTCTTGTTGATTCATCATTGATCTAGACCCTTAAATCTATTTCTCACTTCCACTGTATAATCATAAGGGATTTGATTTAGGTCATACCTGAATGATCTTGTGTGTTGTTCAGTCGCTCAGTCATGTCTGACTCTTTGCAACCCCATGTACTGCAGCACGCCAGGCTTCCCTGTCCTTCACCACCTCCCAAAGTTTGATCAAAGCTATGTCCATTTAGTCAGTGATGCCCTCCAACCATCTCATCCTCTGTTCTCCCCTTCTCCTCCTGCCTTCAATCTTTCCCAGCATCAGAGTCTTTTCTAATGAGTCGGCTCCTCTCATTAGCTGGCCAAAGTATTGCAGCTTCAGCTTCAGCATCAGTCCTTCCAGTGAATATTCAGTGTTGATTTCCTTGACTGGTTTGATCTCTGTGCTGTCCAAGGGGCCCTCAAGAGTCTTCTCCAGCACCACAGTTGAAAAGCATCAATTGTTCAGCGCTCAGCCTTTTTTATCATCCAGCACTCACATTGTACATGACTACTGGAAAAACCATAACTTTGACTATACAAACCTTTGTTGGCAAAGTAATGTCTCTGCTTTTCTAATTCACTGTCTAGGTTGGTCATAGCTCTTCTTCCAAGGAGCAAGCATCTTTTAATTTGATGGCTGCAGTCACCGTCCACAGTGATTTTAAAGCCCAAGAAAATAAAGTTTGTCACTGTTTCCATTGTTTCCCCATCTATTTGCCATGAAGTGATGGGACTGGATGCCATGATCTTCATTTTTTGAATTTTAAGTTTTAAGCTAGCTTTTTCACTCGCCTCTTTCACCTTCATCAAGAGACTCTTTAGTTCTTCTTTGCTTTCCACCTTAAGGGTGGTATCATCTGAGTATCTGTGGTTATTGATATTTCTCCTGGCAATCTTGATTCCATCTTGTGCTTCATCCAGCCCAGCATTTCAAATTATGTACTCTGCGAATAAGTCAAATATGCAGGATGACAATATACAGCCTTGACGTACTCCTTTCCCAATTTGGAACCAGTCCATTGTTCCACATCCGCTCTAACTGTTGCTTCTTGACCTGCATACAGGTATGTGGCATGTAGTAGATGATGCATGCGTTTCTGCCTATGCTTGCAATGCGTAGGAGTCTCGCCTCCCTAAGACAGAACCCAGAAAATGCTCTTCGCCACCTGCTTTACAGCTAGGATTCAGGCCAGTCATGAGGGTCTACAATCAGATTCACCCATAAAATACTGATTTAGATGTAAGGAATTTAAGATCTGATGGAAAACCCATTTTGCTGGGAAGGGTGACAGCAGAGGCTTCCAGCTTTGGGGAAAGTCATTAGTAGTTGTGAGTTCCCAACATAGGGAAAAATCTTTAACAAATTCAGAGTATCCTAGACAAATTGAAGAGAACATTACATCCATGCAATGAAGCATGCCACTATAAGGAACAACTGGCAGGCATGAGTTCTGCGGAATTTAAACATAATTATCATGTTCGTCATCCTCTTTATGTTGGATTGTCAGAGGTGAAGTGGCAGAGCATGCCAAAAGGACATACAGACACTTGAAAGCATACAGCAAATCTGAAGCATGGCAAGAAGTCTGGTACAGTTTCAGGAAACAATAGATAGATCAGTCCCTTCCTCAAAATGGCAGTCCCCTCCTGCCACTTTCACATCTTCCTCCTCTGATCTCTATTCCACCATGTGTCACCACCCATCTGGCTTCATAGAATCTCCACATAAAATGTCTCCCACATCAGATAATTAAAAAGGACACCTTTTCCTCAGAGGACTTGCAGGAAAAACTTTCAGCAAATATTAGTTTAAAAAACAATAATAACTGTAAAAATAGCAACAACCTCAAAAGAGGGCTGCACAAGCAAAGTAAGCAGAATAGAGATATTTGAAACTCAACTCAGAAAACTGTAAAATGAATGTAGATAAGCAAAATGACAAAAAGGATAAAGATTATGAGAAAAATACTTGAAGGCCTGGAGGAGAGATCCTGGAGGAAATTCTATAACCATGTATGGGCTTGGTACATAGACTGACCTGGTCCCCTTTTCCAACTCCTCCTTCTTTGCCTTCCTCTGCTAAAAAAAATAAAAAAGTGAAATCCTTGAATCCCCAGTCTTGACTGCACAGCTGTATGAAATGAATAACTACATGCAGTCTTAGCTTGGCCAGTGAGGTGCAGGTGGAAGTCATGGGGAGACCACAGCTTCCCAAATGAAAAGGCAAAGCTTCAGAGGTATCTCTTTTACCCTTTCCTTTCCCCCTTTCTTTCTGCCTGGAAAATTTGCACATTATCTACAGATATAGCAGTCATCTTGCACACTGAAAACAAAAACACATTAAGACCATGAGTCAAAAAGGTCAAAAGACACTAGCTACACTTG
Source organism: Aepyceros melampus (assembly GCA_006408695.1). Lineage (NCBI taxonomy): Eukaryota > Metazoa > Chordata > Mammalia > Artiodactyla > Bovidae > Aepyceros > Aepyceros melampus. Next base: position 877,334 of record SJXQ01009313.1, read on the forward strand.
GATTTCTTGTTACAGAAAAAAAAAAAAAGTTTCTTATTTAAGTCATGGTTTTTAAAGTTTTCTGTGACTTGCAGTTAATCCTATTCCCAATTGATATCCCAATTTATAGGAAGCCCAAACGGAAAGAAAAAGAGATGACAGAAGAGAATAACAGAAGATAATTCTCTGAACAGATGAAAAAATTGAACCTTCAGGTAAAAAGTGCCTACCTAGAAGGTGCCAGGCAAGAACAAAAATGTTTTTAAAGATGCACACAAATAAGTTCTGATAAAATTGGTAAACTCAAAAATAAAGAGAAAAATCCTACAAGCTTCCAGAAAGGATTTTACATCTAGAATTTAGTTAACACCATTTAAAGCTACCATTTGAAGCCATCATTCAAGTGGGAGAAGAATTAATTTTTGAATATGCAAACACTCAAAAATTATCTATACACCATCATATTTAGGGGAATTCTTTTAATTCTGGAAAAATAACCCAGGAAAAATGATTTTGACCCCATGGACTGTAGCCCACTAGGCTCCTCTGTCCATGGGATTTTCCAGGCAAGAATATTGCAATGGGTTGCCATTTCCTCCTCCAGGGGATCTTCCTGACCCAGGGATCGAACTCACAACTCCTGCATCTCCTGCATTGCAGCCAATTCTTTACCATTGAGCCATCAGAGAACCCCCAATAAACAATTAGTTGAGTTAAATACACAGGTAATAAGGTGGTTTTAAAATTTGGCTACTGTTGAGAAAGATTCCTAAAACACAAGAAGCATACTATTTTTAAAAGGAAAACATATAACATCCTGGAACTAAAATCCCAAGTGATTTCAATGCATTCTAGAGGAGAAGAAATGGGAGAAGAGAGAAATCAAAACATACCAAAGATCCTGCCCTGTTAAGATGTAAGATTTTAGAAATTAATTATTGAAGAACCTCTAGAAAGGAAAGCAGCCCACTGCCAACACTCTGATCCTAGTCCAGTGAGACCATTTCAGATTTCTGTCCAGGAGAAACTGAGCTGAGAAGAATTAACTTCCTAAGGTGACAGAACTGGGAAGTGGCGGATCCTGCTTTCTAGCCAGTCTGCCAAAGCCAGCACTCAACCACTCTCCTAAACCGCCTCCAGTCAAAGCTGGGACGCTCAACCACTCTCCTAAACTGCCTCCAGTCAAAGCTGGGACGCTCAACCACTCTCCTAAACTGCCTCCAGTCAAAGCTGGGACGCTCAACCACTCTCCTGAACCACCTCCAGTCAAAGCTGGGATGCTCAACCACTCTCCTAAACCACCTCCAAGTGTCTGTAGATTCCATTTTCCATTTCGCCAGAACACAGTGTCAGTTGTGAATACATAACCTGGAGGAATATACACCAGCCTTTCTTGGAGTGGGAATTATAGAGAATTTTTTTTTAATCTGAATTTCTAGCTTCTCTTGACAAATTGGAGGATCCAGGCAGCCCTGGGCAGGAATTTCTATGCAGCAGCAGCCACTGACTGGCATACTGGCCCAGATATTGCTGCACACGCACTGCTTTTTAGCCAGAGCTAAAACTGCCCTCTGAACCCACATGTCTTAGGCTAGGTTCTCTAGACCCAGAACCTGAGGCAGAGATTCCTCTTTAAGTGACTTAGTGGAAGAGTGCTGTCAGGACTAGGGATGTGAGGAAAGCAGGCCAGGAACAAGGGAACAAAGCCAGACAAGGATGTTGCCTCAGCTGAAGACGACTGACCCCTGGGGAAGCTTTGGAGGACAAACCACAGCACACAGCTCATCCTATTTCAAGGTGAGGAGACAATGGGGCTGAGTGGGGTGGGGGGCGGGTGTTGTCCTGTCCTGGAATGGTCAGCTCCCATTTGGCCCAGGACAGTTCTCCAGAGAAGAAGTCACAGCAGGGGATGGATGCACAGATGTGCTAGGTAAAAGGTTGCTGCAGGGTGTCAGCAGCAGTCACCATATCATCTCTACTAAACACAGGGGAATAAAAATTAGATGACAGAGCTAAGAGTTTCAAGGAACACAGGACAATGTATTTCTTTGTGGAAGTAAGAATAGGGCTAGAAGTTTAGTATGCAAACAAGTGCAAACTCTGAGCCTGCATTACTTATGTGAACTGCCCAGGCCCTGTAAATACTCACATTCACACCCTGGATTCACTCCTCAGACTCAGCCTGTGCTTGCCCCAGACTCTTCAGGGAACTGAATGCCCAGCATCACCTGGACAGGAGCAGGATGGTGGTCTTAAGGGTTACTAAAGATTACACTGAAATTATGTGGAATCAGTTTAGGGATAATAAGAAATGTCCAAAATTAAAGAATCCAGAGAAACATATCTCTATGTCATCAATGAGCAAGCCTGTCACATCACAGGCAGAGGGTATTATTGTGAAAGCCAATGTGTAGGTCACTCTTATAATGACATAAGAGGCTGCGATCCAAAAGTCAGCAAGCAATAAATGCTGGAGAGGGTGTGGAGAAAAGGGAACCCTCTTACCCTGTTGGTGGGAATGCAAATTAGTACAGCCACTATGGAGAACAGTGTGGAGATTCCTTAAAAAATTGCAAATAGAACTGCCTTATGATCCAGCGATCCNATCCAAAAGTCAACAAGCAATAAATGCTGGAGAGGGTGTGGAGAAAAGGGAACCCTCTTACACTGTTGGTGGGAATGCAAATTAGTACAGCCACTATGGAGAACAGTGTGGAGATTCCTTAAAAAATTGCAAATAGAACTGCCTTATGATCCAGCGATCCCACTGCTAGGCATACACACCAAGGAAACCAGAATTGAAAGAGACATGTGTACCCCAATGTTAATTGCAGCACTATTTATAATAGCCAGGACATGGAAGCAACCTAGATGTCCATCAGCAGATGAATGGATAAGAAAGCTCTGGTACATATACACAATGGAGTATTACTCAGCCATTAAAAAGAATACATTTGAATCAGTTCTAATGAGGTGGATGAAGCTGAAGCCGATTATATAGCGTGAAGTAAGCCAGAAAGAAAAACACCAATACAGTATACTTACACATATATATGGAATTTAGAAAGATGGTAATGATAAACCTGTACACCAGACAGCAAAAGAGACACAGATGTATAGAACGGCCTTTTGGACTCTGTGGGAGAGGGAGAGGGTGGGATGATTTGGGAGAGTGGCAGTGCAACATGTATGAGTGAAGTCGCTCAGTCGTGTCTGACTCTTTGTGACCCCATGGACAGAGAAGTCCATGGGATTCTCCAGGCAAGAGTACTGGAGTGGATTGCCATTCCCTTCTCCAGGGGATCTTCCTGACCCAGGGATCAAACCCGGGTCTCCCGCATTATAGACAGACGCTTTACCGTCTGAGCCACCAGGGAAGCCCCAGTGCAACATGTATGATATCATAAGTGAAACAAATCGCCAGTCTAGGTTTGATGCAGGATGCAGGATGCTTGGGACTGATGCACGGGGATAATCCAGAGAGATGGTATGGGGAGGGGGAGGGAGGAGGTGGAGGTCGGGATTGGGAGTTCATGTACACTCATGGCTGATTCATGTCAATGTATAGCAAAATGAATACAGTATTATAAAGCAAAACAAACTAAAAAATAAAATAAAAATTAACTAAAAAGAAAGATAATGGAAAGACAACTTTTGAATTAAAGGAGCATCTGGAGATGAGTGCAGAAAATTTTTTTAAAAAGTGAAATGAAAAAAAAAATTTATCAGCATAAATGAAGAATTTCCAAAGGTGAAAAAAAAAAATCTGACTGTATGGATTGAAATGCATCATCATGAATCAGGGAAAATCAGTCTTGAGAAAGCCACATATATTTTCATCAATTGTAAAAACAAGTAAGCATCTATGTTCTATAACAAAAACATAATAATAAAAATGGAATGAAATTCAGACAAGCTTCAGATATCTTCTCTAGCACATTAAATGCTAAAAGACAAGTTATAGATTTGAGGGACCAGTCCTATAACCAAAGACTTTTCCTGCTATCCAAGTTACATCCCTTATCAATGAAATTAAAAGAATCTCTCAATAATGATATTAACTGAATAGCACCAACCCAGTGGTTAGTTAACATTAGTTAACTTAATTCCCACACCAACTTTATGAGTCAGGTAATCTCAAAGGATGGATGGGACGCTTAAAGAAGTCAAGAAATATTGTTTGTCATTAATATTCTGGGTTACTAATTTAGGTAAGAAATGGGAAATCATTTTTAGCATAAAACTTTCTTTGAAAATATATATTAAATCATGAAGATGGACAAATAAAATGAATCAAAATTTAAAATGTACGCTTTGCTGTTAGGTCCTAAAACTGGTTAGGTAGTATAATACTAACAATTGTCTAATTACAAATACCAGTTTACACATTTGAAAAGGAAGATATAAAATGAAAAAATAAACAGTTCATTAATAAGAATCTAATACTCCAATTTAAGAAAAAAAACAACAGTGGTGAATTTGATATTGTTTCAGATCTTACAAAGAATCTTCAAAGTATCCTGCTTAATTATTTTGATATAATAAAAAGAGAAAGAAAAACTCAAGAAAATATTTCAAAAACAAAATGAACTACTAATGGACTTAAAAACAACACACAAATCTTTCAGCCACTGAAGGAGAGCAGAAAATAAAGCAAAGTGTACAGTTTTTGGAAAATTTTTAATCTTTAAGAGAAATTTAAAATTTCTTTTTATATTAAATAATGACTAGGTGCAAGAACACATTGTTATTGTTGTTCAGTTGCTCAGTCAAGTCCAGTTGTTTTCACCCTCATGAACTACAGCACTCCCAGCTATCCTGTCTTTCACTGTCTCCCAGAGTTTGCTCAAACTCAGTCCATCGAGTCAGTGATGCCATCCAACCATCTCATCCTCTGTCTTCCCCTTCTCCTCCTTCCTTCAACCTTTCTTAGCATCAGAGTCTTTTCCAAAGAGTCAGGTCTTTGCATCAGGGGGCCAAAGTATTGGAGTTTCAGCTTCAGCATCAGTCCTTCCAGTGAATATTCAGGGTTGATTTCCTTTAGGTTTGACTGATACTCATATGCTTACATTCACACAATTAGAGGGATTAAAAAGTTCGATATGAAAAATTTAAAAGAGTACCAAAAATGAGGAAAATATAGCATAAAATCCTATGCAGAAAGCCTTTATATAGGGCATATATAATAGAAGAAAGCAAAGGGAAAATAAAGAAAAAGTTGACCACCAACTTGGAGTGGTTTATCAAAGCTGGCATAAGTAAAAGGAAAAAACAATTAACAAATTAGAAGATGCTTTTCATCTATTATTGTAAACAAATGATTAGGACCAAAAGTAAAACTGAAGTGCATATGGATTATCAAAAAGAATATTTAAACTCCAACATATTTTGCGAAAATTAATTAAAATAAATATAAAGTCAAGACAGTGTTAATAATGTGAAGATGTCAAATTGAACAAATAAATATTAGAGTATGATTTCCTTTATAAAATGTATAACAAGAGACACTAGTTAAGATGAGATTATCAGATAACAATTGTATTGTCATAGTATAAATTGATAAGACTTTTCCATAGAGCATATGATAAAATGCTGACTCTAAAACTAAACTCGATTCTATATCTAGGAATACATCACTGGCATAATCAGAAACACAAATGAGGATTACTTGCTGAGATGTTCATTGCCTCAGTTTTCAAAAATAGCAAACTATTTGCGAAAATGAAGAAATGTTTAATATATCAAATTGTTAATGGCTGAATATTCAGAGTAATTTCATTTTTATCTTTATACTTTTATGTACTCTCTTAGTTTCAGCCAGCAGTTATCATCATTTTAATCAGGTGAAAATAAAGTATTTCTTCCTTTTTCTCTGGCTCAAAATAGGTAGAGTAAGGTAACATTAATATATGTATCCATTTTAATAATATGCTAGCCATTGTGCTAACCCCTTGACATAGCCAATCAGAAGTGATCATCTTGGGAATGTAATAAGATAAATTTAAGTTGCTAATAAGAACAAAATGTAGTTCAGAATATTGGAGTCTCAGACCTGCCTGTGAACCTGTGTAATTCTACTTTCCAGACAGTTTTTTGATGTGTCCGGCAATGAAACTTAATGAAGGAAGTCACGTGCACCTATTTCACTCTGCCACTCTCTCACTCTCCCCCCGACCTGCTTACAATAGGGGATTCACAGGAGAAGGTGGTGGAAACCATGAGATGTATGCCTGACAGCATAGTTATGGCCCATTACCCAGAGAAAAAACTTCCAGGTGTCAAAAATGACCTCCTTTTGCCCTCTCCAGATGGTGCCGTCAGTGGCAGCCAATATATATTGTAAAAGAGAGGGTGAGACTGTAGACTGACCAGCGTGTTGGACAGTGTTCAAAGAAATACAGCTATTTTATACCTTTTAAAACTAGTAACTAATGACTGAGAGAATATTTTAACATGATAAAATGATGATCTTTTCTCATGTATTTCCTAGAATATATTTTGTCCAATGACAGTTCCATATTTGATTATGTTATATGTCATATGTACATGGTATTCCACCAGGTTTTATACATACATATATATATAATATGCGTAACTCTCTTTACCATATGTACCTTCCTCTTTTCCTCCCCTGCAGAGAATAGTATGTGACAGTGAAAAATGTATTGACTACACAATTGAATTAATTTCATCAAGGTGGCTTCATAAAACATGTGTCATGAGGCAGAGACTGTTTACTAAATACATTAGAAAGTGCATTAAAAAGTATCACTCACATATTTTTATCATATATTCATTGAATGTCATTATATGTATGACAATGGAAAAAAAATGCCTGCACTAAGGTAACCATTAGAAAGAATGCCTCTACTTAGAGAATTAATTTGATTCATTCTAGTGAAATACACTGGAGAAGGCACTGGCAACCCACTCCAGTATTCCTGCCTGGAAAATCCCATGTACGGAGGAGCCTGGTGGGCTGCAGTCTATGGTGTCACTAAGAGTCGGACACGACTGAGCGACTTCACTTTCACTTTTCACTTTCATGCATTGGAGAAGGAAATGGCAACCCACTCCAGTGTTCTTCCCTGGAGAATTCCAGGGACAGCAGAGCCTGGTGGGCTGCCGGTCGCACAGAGTCGGACATGACTGAAGTGACAGCGGCATCAGCAGTGAAATATACATTGCAACTTATGAAACATGGAAACAGGCACTACTAAGAAAGGACTTGACATCTCTCAATCTTTTCCAACAAAGGAGAATTACTAAAACAATATGCCTCAAAGCTAAGCCTCAATATTTCAAAAGAAATGCTTATTTTAGGGAATTCATTAGTGTGATATTTCAAGTGTTTTATGAAAGGAAATGAGATTGTCACTCTGTTAATCTCCTGGCTGTTTCTCTGAGTAACATTTTAACGGAGACATTTTTTCATACAGTAACATTTATAATTGCAGGAAAAATTTATAGTACCAGCACTCTTAATAATTTTTGTAGAGTAAAAAGCCATTTTTTCCCAAACTATAAAATATTTTACCCAAACGCTGTTAGGATAGGAACAAGAACTGACAAAGAAAAGACACAAATTTTAAACAATGTGAAATAGATTCCATCCTTTTTGTCTTATGAATAATTGCCTTTGAAAGTATGGATAAGATTATTCTGTTTCGTCTGACAATGAAGAAAAACAATAAGAAAATTGAAAAACATGTTAAGAATAAATGTTCATAAATTGAAATCTTCTTTAATGGAAAGTTTCCTGTAATAAGAAAGTCTAACTTAAATAATAAGCTATTGAACCTGGAAGAGGAGGACAGTGTGGAATTTAGAAAACCAAATATAATATAACCAAAGTCAAAGGAAGATTTTTCCAGCAAGGGCTAATTCACAGCCAGTGCTCATCTTGTCTGGTGATGACTACTATCAAAGTGACCAGAAAGATCTATGCATCATCTCAGTGTGAAGGCAATGTTCCTAACAGCATTGGAACGACCTAGACTGGGAATGTATATACGGAACCAATTGCCATAGCCTATAACTGTCCCAACAGCCAAACAATGAATAAGTCTCACTTCAACTTCCTTCACCAGCTGCTTTATGTTGTTACCTGGGACACATCCTTTTAGGGATGGCCCTCGTAACCTGATAGACAAAGGCAGGTTCATTGGTTTGAATTTTCTGAGTTTAGTTCAGTTCATTTTCTTAGTCATGTCCGACTCTTTGCAACCCCATGGACTGCAACATGCCAGGCCTCTTTGTCTGTCGCCAGCTCCCTGAACATGCTCAAACTCATGTCCATTGAGTTGGTAATGCCATCCAACCATCTCATCCTCTGTCGTCCCCTTCAATCTTTCATCCTCGTCTTCCTCCTGCCTTCAATCTTTCCCAGCATCAGGGTCTTTTCCAATGAGTCAACACTTCGCATCAGATGGCCAAAGTATTGGAGTTTCAGTTTCAACATCAGTCCTTCCAATGGATATTCAGAACTGATTTCCTTTAGGATGGACTGGTTTGATCTCCTTGCAGTCCAAGGGACTCTCAAGAATCTTCTCCAACACCACAGTTCAAAAGCATCAATTCTTCAGCACTCAGCTTTCTCACATCCATACATGACTACTGGAAAAAACATAGCCTTGACTGGATGGACTTTTGTTGGCCAAGTAATGTCTCTGCTTTTTAATATTCTGTCTAGGCTGGTCATAGCTTTTCTTCCAAGGAGCAATTGTCTTTTAATGTCATGGCTGCAGTCATCATCTGCAGTGATTTTGCTGCTGCTGCTGCTAAGTCGCTTCAGTCGTGTCCGACTCTGTGCGACCCCATGGACTGCAGCCCACCAGGCTCCCCGGTCCCTGGGACTCTCCAGGCAAGAACACTGGAGCGGGTTGCCATTTCCTTCTCCAATGCATGAAAGTGAAAAGTGAAAGTGAAGTCACTCAATCGCAACCCCATGGACTGCAGCCCACCAGGCCCCTCTGTCCATGGGATTTTCTAGGCAAGAGTACTGGAGTGGGGTGCCATTGCCTTCTCTGAAGGCAGTGATTTTGGAGCCCCCCAAAATAAAGTCAGCCACTGTTTTCATTGTTTTCCCATCTATTTGCCATGATGTAATGGGACCAGATGCCATGATCTTAGTTTTCTGAATGTTGAATTTTCTGCAATTTCTGAAGAAAACCTTTAAATCATAGTTTTAAGGAAATGGTACATGTTAATAGTCTTACCTACATAAGAGTATCAGTAGTGATGAAGTTCTGAAAATCATGAGGCATCATACTGTTTGTCTCACTTGAAAATGGCCTTTCAGATATGAATATCGTTCTTAAGACTGACCTGATGTATTCAGGAAGATGATGCATATTTGTATATTTTTTCCATATATTCAGCTACAATCATATGTTACTAAAAATAAAATTGACAATTTGGCTTCTTGGTTCTGATCTTTTAGTACTAATGACATTGATCATTGTTGAACATATCCTGTAACACAACCAAACTTATATTTTGGGGAAAAAAATACAAAGAAATGCTTATTATTTTCAAATGTTTACTGTATTTTTTAAGGTTGCAAGAATTAATAACAAATAAGAGAAACCTCAGTACATTCAGCAAGATGCAACCAGATGGGTAGAGAATGAGTGAAACATGCTATTTAAACCATGGTGTAACCCTGGAGGCTTAAGCAATCCTACGGTGATGGTCAATATAGTCAGGCAGAAATGCACATGAGCACAAGTAGGTAGAGTGCACGTGTTTATAGACTTTGAAGTACTGAAAAATCTCTGACAAAGAAAAGCACAGCAGATAATTTCTAGGCTATGAATTTGCTCGAGAAAAATGGGCCTTCTAAGAAGCTATTATTTGAATCATTGAAATTAATTTGACAATTTAATGATATAGCAAAAGCAGTTTGACAAAGACACAGTATCACCCCGACTCTTTTTTTTTTTCATAGAAAATGTACAGAAGGAGGTGGAAAGGAGCAAAAGCTATTAGTTTTAAGTAGAGAGAAGTCGTTACATATAATACTGAAAAACTATTTGGAAATAGATTAAATTTTGTTGATATATTTTGTTTGTGTGTTTTAAAGTAACATAAAAGGTCAGCATGACATGTTGTCTTTCCCTGTATGGAGAGTAGCAGCAATCCACCTATATTTGTTAAACAGATGTATTAATTCATGCATTCATTAAAAACAGTTAAGCATCTACTATGTCGGGCATTGTTGTAGGCACTAGGAATGAAACATGGACAAAATAAGTAGTTTCTGTCCTCATATTCTTGACATTCCAGAACAAGGAGAAGCATTTAAAAATAAGGAAGATACAGAGCCCATCAGGATAGTAATAATGAGTGTCATAGAGAAAAAAATAATAATAAGTAGGGAAGAGGAATAGAAGTACAATACAGGGGAGTGAGATATTTTAAATCAAATCTTTGAATCGTTCTCACTGATAAGAGAACACTTGAACACTGGCCCGAAGAATGCAATAAGAGGAGAGCCGTGTGTCTGTCCAGGACGAGTTCACTGAACCACGAAGGAAATCAGTCTGCTCAATCCCCAAGGAGACTTTTATTTTAACTTGATATATGTGACTCAATTTATAGCAAGGATGACCCTACCATGCCAAGGGGGAAATTCAGGATTTGTGTCTTCTGTCAAGGAAGAGTAATCTGGTATCATGATCACACATGATAAGTTGCACCAGTGTGCACTTTTCTCAAAGATTTCACCTACGAAAATGAAGGATGTTTTGTCTTCTGAGGTGACTGCAGTAGACGTCATCAAAGCCTGAGTCTAAATCATCACCCTTCCTTTGTGTTTTTAGAAAAAGCACCAAGAATACCGTTGCTTAGCTTGGGGAAGTGGAGAGTGGGGGGAAGGCGGCTTTTTTGAGGCTAGATACTACTGTTTATCTAAAATGTGTGAAAAACGTGTGACTTTTCACAAAGAAATAATTTAGCAAGTGAGCAGAAAATAGAGAGTTTATGCAGCACCTATCAATTTGACAGATATGTTCAAATAGTCCATGTGAAGCTGAGATTAGCCAAAGAGAATTTAAAGGTTTTTATTATAAAAACTTTCCAATTTGGATAAATTGAGAGGAAAAAACAAAGTTAATAACGTAATTCTTTTCCAAAAAAGTATTTCTTTTCTGAAAATAAAAATTAGCTAAAATGGAAATGACAATGACATTATGTGGTTGATTAAGCTTTCTTATAAAGATTTTTCCAATGGAAAGTTTGATTGTTCAGTGAGAATGTTGGGTTCAGTAATTTCCAGTGTAAATTCTACTAATGTTAAGGATTTTCATAAAAAACATGGTCTCACTAAAGTGGTTTGAAGAATTCAGAATGGAATGTTCTAATTTTCGGTGTGATTAATTAGTAGTTTGGGCAATTGGTGAGATAGAGGTTTATATCCTTGTATGCAGTATTTTGAAACATGACTTTGTGCATTTTCCATATCGGAACACAACCAGGAACAACATATAGGTGAGTAATAAAATATATGCAGATATTGAATAAATATTGCTATTTCTATGAGCTCCTCGAATTAGAGCTGTTGCATTAAAAATACTATTAAATTAGCTAGACATTGTAAATGTATATGCTTCTTAGTGTAACAGTATGGTTGCAAAATTGATATTAATTGTGGCTATATTGCCATTATCCTATGTGTGTGTGCTTAGTCACTCAATTGTAGGTCTTCATAAAACCATTCAACTTCAGCTTCTTCAGCATTACTGGTTGGGGCATAGATTTGGATAATTGTGATCTGCCTGTAGTAAGTCTAAAACATCTCGTGCCTCTCACTATTGGGAGGCTGTAAACAAGCACATGTGGCCGGATGAACCTATACAGGCAGGCTAGATAACCTTCAGAGGAGTTTGTAAGTTGAAACACTCTTGTCACACCCAGGGATTTTTATTAACTGGAGCTGCAAGTTAACTCCTTCTCCAAGAGAAATGGTTATGGAGGAGAGGCCCCCGTAAAGTTAGAGATGTAGGTGAGAGCATAAAACAGTCTCTGGTTTTGGGGGTAGATGCTTCGGAACAGGGGATTTCCTGAGGCTTGATCACGCCTTTGCGTATGCCAAGCCTCCTTCCTCATGACCTTTGCCATGGGCGGAGTTCCTCACGCTGGCCCCTGGCATCCACAGAAAGCTCCCGAGTGGTTTCCATGAGGATGGGTAGGCTCCTGAATCCAGGGTGGCCCAGCTAGAGAGGCCAAGAGGTTCCAGGATGCAGGTGTGGCCTGAGGGAGAGGGAGGCATGGCACTCTGATCCTGTCCCAGGCCACCTGAGCCTCTTCCAGACATTTCTGCAGAGAGCAGTTTGTGGGAATAGGGCCTTTGTACCCTCCCCAGATAGGAGTTCCGTTCTGCCACCTTGACATCTCTGGGACATCTCTTTAGCCAGGGCCTTAATTTACTCCATTTCAGCAGCCTTCTTATGGGCCCTGCTGCTCTGCCTTCTTCAGTTCTTCCTTCTCATAGCATCTAGTGACCTTCCTGAAAGGTAGATTTGGCTTGTCACTCTGCCGTTTACAATTCTCAAGTGACTTCTCACTGTTTTTGCCCTTTGAAGAGTTGGTCTAAGCCTGTCTCCACTCCTTTCTCTGTGTTCTGATGAAGGCAACCTGCTCATCATCTTTTTCACACTTGTGAATCTTCGCCGAGGTGGATGTCTCTCCCTGAAATTGCTTCAGGCATTTTCTTAGGGACAGCCACTCATCCTCAAGGTTTGATCCATCATTTCTTCTGAACCTCTTGGCCCCAGTTGAGTTGGCATTCTTTCCTTCCTCATTCGTTGTTTGGTGGGTTTTATTTGATTGTCTGAATGTGTCTCCTCGGGGTGAGTGTTCTTGAATGCCAGCACTGGATCTCATTCAGTGCTCTGTTGCCTCCACAGGGCCTGGCAGGCTAGGCCCTGACTGCTTGCTGACTGAACAGATGACTGTCTTCTCTCCTCTCCTTTTCTAGGTCTGGAATGAGGCTTCAGGGACCAAGGAACTGTGGAGGTGAGTGAAGGAAAAACCAGGCCTCTCAGGAGAGAGTATGCCTTGAAGGAGAGAGGGGTGGCCCTTTTCAGCACTCACTGCATTTCTGTTAAGGAGGCAGGAACAGACAATCCACAGCCCCTACCAGCAGGAAAGTCCTCCCTACTTGGAGAATAAGACTTTTCTTTAATAGTGAGGTGAAGCTCGCTTACTCATGTCTGACTCTTTGCGACCCCATGGACTGTAGCCTACCCCATGGACTGTGGCCTACCATGCTCCTCTGTCCGTGGGATTCTCCAGGCAAGAATACCGGAGTGGGTTGCCATTTCCTTCTCCAGGAGATCTTCCCAATCCAGGGATCGAACCCAGGTCTCCCGCATTGCAGGCAGATGCTTTACCATCTGAGTCACCAGGGAAGCTCATATAATATATAATAGTATATTGAAATAAAAGAGACTTTATTAATCAAGTGGAGGTTAATCTTAGGGGCGGGGGTACCAAACTCAGGGGCAGACATGTATAGCAGTTTGAATGCAGCTGGCTGATAGACAAATTGATGGACAGGTAAGCCATTTTGATTTCATCTTTGCTGTAATGGCATTGTTCAAATAAGTATATCTTTCCTTTTCTCCTTTGCTTTTCACTTCTCTTCTTTTCACAGCTATTTGTAAGGCCTCCTCAGACAGCCATTTTGCGTTTCTTTTTCTTGGGGATGGTCTTGATTCCTGTCTCCTGTACAAGGTCCGAACCTCTGTCCATAATTCATCAGGCATCATCAGGCACTCTGTCTATCAAAGATAGTCCTTTAAATCTATTTCTCACTTCCACTGTATCGTCATAAGGGATTTGATTTAAGTCATACCTGCATGGTGTAGTGGTTTTCCCTACTTTCTTCAATTTAAGTCTGAATTTGGCAGTAAGGAGTTCGTGATCTGAGCCACAGTCAGCTCCCGGTCTTGTTTTTGCTGGCTGTATAGAGCTTCTCTCTCTTTGCCTGCAAAGAATATAATCCATCTGATTTCAATGTTGACCATCTGATGATGTCCATGTGTAGAGTCTTCTCTTATGTTGTTGGAAGAGGGTGTTTGCTATGACCAGTGCATTCTCTTGGCAGAACTCTATTAGCCTCTGCCCTGCTTCATTCTGTACTCCAAGGCCAGAATTGTGTGCAGTTTATTCTGTGTGGATCACAATAAACTGGAAAATTCTGAAAGAGATGGGAATACCAGACCACCTGACCTGCCTCTTGAGAAACCTGTCTGCAGGTTAGGAAGCAGCAGTTAGAACTGGACATGGAAAAACAGACTGGTTTCAAATTGGGAAAGGAGTACAGCAAGGCTGTATATTGTCACTCTGCTTATTTAACTTATATGCAGAGTACATCATGAGAAATACTGGACTGGAAGAAGTACAAGCTGGAATCAAGATTGCTGAGAAATATCAATAACCTCAGATATGCAGATGACACCACCCTTATGGCAGAAGTGAAGAAGAACTAAAAAACCTCTAGATGAAAGTGAAAGAGGAGAGTGAAAAAGTTGACTTAAAACTCAACATTCAGAAAACTAAAATCATGGTGTCCAGTCCCATCAGTTCATGGTAAATAGATGGGGAAATGGTAGAAACAGTGAGAGACTCTTTTAGGGCTCCAAAATCAATGCAGATGGTGACTGCAGCCATGAAAGTAAAAGATGCTTGCTCTTTGGAAGAAAAGTTATGACCAACCTAGACAGTATGCTAAAAAGCAGAGACATTACTTTGCCAACAAGGTCTGTCTAGTCAAAGCTGTGGTTTTTCCAGTAGGCATGTATGGATGTGAGAGTTGGACTGTAAAGAAAGCTGAGTGCCGAGAAATTGATGCTTTTGAATTGTGGTGTTCGAGAAGACTCTTCAGAGTCCCCTGGACTGCGAGGAGATCCAACCAGACCATCCTAAAGGAAATCAGTCCTGAATATTCATTGGAAAGCCTGATGCTGAAACTGAAACTCTAATACTTTGGCCATCTGATGAGAAGAATTGACTTATTTGAAAAGACCCTGATGCTGGGAAAGATTGAAGGTGGGAGGAGAAGGGAGGAACAGAGGGTGAGATGGTTGGATGGCATCACCAACTCAGTGAACTTGAGTTTGGGTAAACTCCAGGAGTTGGTGATGGACAGGGAGGCCTGGTATGCTGCAGCCCATGGGGTCGCAAAGAGTTGGACACGACTGAGCAACTGAACTGAACTTGTACAGTGCTCACAATTGAAATGGGTAGAATGCCAACCCTAAACCCTAGTATTTGTTTTCATTTTTACTGATAAGCTGGGGTAGAAATTTCCCTTTGAGTAACGCAAGTAAGTATATTTCTTGCAGCAATTCAATAAAGTCTCTGCAGCTGCTTATCACCTAACCCTCACATATGTGTCGTGTGTCACCAGATTGTATGCACCTCCAGGTTCCCGAAGCAAATTGTTCAGCTGTTTGCAAGCCAAGTCACAGATGGGTTTTCGGTTGATTATTATTTTTCAGTATCTGGTGTTAACTCTTTTTAGCATAAAGTCATTGCTTAAGATTGTACCTATGTTCATATAAAAACACTGGGTTTCTGTTTCTGGGACAACACATTCCAGCAGCATTGTCACATGCGCTTATCATTTCTGATGCTGTTCCTCTGTGGGTACCAGAGCCCCAAATTCCTCAGGCCCAGTGAAATTCTTATGGATACAGTAAATGAACGTGACTAACTGATCATGTGTTTTTAATATGTACTCTAATTTAAAATACTTCATGTTACTTCTTTAAAATGCTCATGACCTTTTTTCCCCTTTGACCTTTTAATTAAATTGTGCCATTTCTTTAACACACTAAGCATTAGTTTTTTGCTTAAAAGTAAAACTACAAACATTTCCTTTTTTTTAAGGTACGTAACTTTTGTTGTTTTGCTATCAGTTGGTATCTGAAAGGTTTTGATGCCCAGGGTTTTGATTTTTTCACTTGATACATCTTTGTATTTCAGAGATGTATATACTTTACTCATACGCACACTTCAACCGTATTGACAGTGTGCCCTTTTTCAGTCAGATCATTTGTTTTTATTTCTTCTTAATATTCATCATGGTTTCTACTTAAGGTTTGATGTATAATGGCCTTAAAGATGTAGAAACAGGCTTCACTTCCACAAAGAAACATGCTTTCTTCCCTTTTTTCTTAAAACTACATTGTCTTCTTGGTCTAGTTTTTATTTTCAAACTGTTTAAGTAGACATATGTGTACAAGAAATTCCCCTTTCTGCTTATTTCACCTAAATGAAAATCAGCAACATGATACTCAGCTGCTTAGTCCAGGAGATGGCACAAATGGTGAAGGCTGTGGCGGAGCTGATTCTTTTTTTTTGACGGTGCCATTCAGCTTGCAGGATCCTCGTTCCCCACCCAGTGACTGAACTAAAGTCCTCAGCAGTGAAAGTGCAGAGTCCTAACCACTGGACTGCCAGGGAGTTTCCTGAAAGCCCATTCTTGTCTGAAGGGACCAGTTCTCTGTGGCCCCAGACAAGTTTTATCAGGTGGTAATTTGATTTCAGTATAGCTAAATCATCATCTTTTACCTGATTTGTGTGTGAAATTAGATTTTTAAGTGTGCGCAACTACTTCATGTAGGCTAGTCCTTTGCAAAGGGATTCCCTAGTGGCTGAGATGGTAAAGAGTCTGCCTGCAATGCAGAAGACCCAGATTCAATCCCTGGGTTGGGAAGATCCCTTGGGAAATGGCAACCCACTCCAGTACTCTTGCTTGGAAAATCTTGCAGACAAAGGAGCCTGGCAGTCCATGGGTTACAAAGAATTGGACATGACTGAGTGACTTCACTTTCACTTTCAGTCCTAAGCAGACCAAACAAGGTAATCTGGATACCCATTCTGCCCACAAGCTGTGAGTATGCTACTTCTGGTAGAATAAGCAGAGTTTCAGTGAGTATAGGAAAACCTGCATCCTACCTCAGCACTGGATCCCTCGAAGGAGATTGAAGCCTACATAGACAAAGTGAGTTGTCCAGGCTAATGTTAATAGATGCTGAAACTGGGAATTGAAACTAGGCCTACTGATGCCAAAACACCTTCAAATGACTCCTCTTCTGCCTGGGATTGGGGCCTGTGTTTCAGGCAGCTGTGTCTGAGACGCTGGTCCTCCTGTAAAGCCTCCCAGATGACTCTGGGCACACAGACATGGAAACAGTACTATCTCCGCCGATCTGAGCTCGAGTTCCGAATGGCATCTGGGCGGCCAGAGGACTTTACCTGCAGAGCCCTTGCTGGGCACAAAGGTATGGGGTGACAAAGTGGTAACTCTGTACTTTCCCACAGCTTCCCTGTCACGCCTCCAGGGATTTGGTCTTTCAGCCAGTTAGTTGGAAAGTGCCACTTAATGAGGATATGCCCTTGCTGGTTTTTATATTTGTTCTATATAATTTGATCCTCACAGAGATCATTACATCTATTTCAGAGTAGAAAGAAACTAACATAAGGAAGTTGTTCACAGTTATATGACCAGTGGGATGGTAAGCAGTCTTGGGCATGATACCTGGGTTGTAAGTCTGAAGCCCTAACTCTGTGTGTCCACCGCTGTGCCCTGAATCAGCACTGCTTCTGAGAGAGAAAGAGGGATGACTGTCCCACCTGCCAAGCTGAGTGTTCATATCCTGAGCACCCATACGTGTGCTCAAGGCAAGTCTGTGTTCTCTTTCAGGAGAGATAGATGATCTGGCCTACATCTCAACCAACGAGTACCGGTTTGATGGTCGGGACAAGTCCGTGGTGTGCACCGTGTCCTCAGATGGCACCGTGCGTGCCTGGGATCTCATGAGGTGAGCTGCCTGGGAGGGGGCCAGGTGAGCGCTATGAATTCTGCTGTGTCCTCAGTCTTGCGGCCCTTTGCCTTTATTCTCTTAACCATCACAGTCAGCTTGTGAGGTGTGGGAGTCCCGTTGTACAGTGAAAAGTGTGAGCTGCAGGAGGCTCAGTCACTGTGCCAGGTCACTCTTCAAGCTTGAGTCTGATTGATCGCAGATGCCCTTAACTGTCTGCTGCCCTGCCTCAGGGAGATGGGCATTTTTACAGTGCCTGATGGAGGCTGTTCATGCAAGGGGATGCCAGCTGGCTTGCCCAGTTTTGTGATGTCCACATTGAAGCTGATGCCGGCCTCTGGGTGGTTTTGCCCAGATAATGCAACTTTTACTCACCTATTTGCAAACTAAGTGTTAAAAACTTCAATAACTATTAGTAATTTCAGACTTGGTTGACACTTACAGTTAAAAAGTTTCCCTATCCATCTTCTCATTTGATTCCCACAGTAGCCATTATTCTTCACAGTATTCATTATTATTATCATCCTAATTTTATACAGGTTTAGACTGAGACAGAGAGTAAAAGCATCTGAGTTGAACCATGTGGTCACTTGCAGATCCAGGGCTTCTGCCTGGGCCCATGGATCTTTTCCTGGAAAACTAGATAACTTGATGTTTTCAAACACCCTAGACAAGGAGAGGTCCCTCAAGGGCCTTGCATTATTAAGTAGACAAGACTTGGTGAGGTGGTTGCTCATCTTGTGCTATTGTTCGGGTTTGCTGGACATGACAGTTTCCTTCCACGTGAACTTAGTGCAAAGCTAGCAGAGGCCGAACTCCTGAGTAGGGCACCAGGAGGCCTACCTAATGTCCCGCAGATTGCCCCCGTGAACAGGGCACGGTGGTCAGAGACCTGATTGATCTGTGGGCTTGGCTTCTCAGTCCGTGTGGCAGCTGCATTCTTGAGTCCCTGTGCCTCCCTTGGGGGTTGCTCCTCTGCCCAGACTTCGTGGTAGAAGCCACGAGATAGAATGGTGGAACCATGTTAGGCGATGGGGGTGCTTGGCTGCCAGTGAATGAGTCCGAAAGCCCTAGTTGGGCTCCAGCCCAGGATTCTGACAGATGCCAGATGACAGACCAGGCCATCTGAGGGACTCTAGAAGCTGGGATAGGAACTCGGAAAGGGAGGGAGGCTGGGGCACTGGATGGGAGCAGTGGGAGGGCAAAGGGGCAGAGCAATTTGGGAATGAGTTTTAGGTGGTTATAATTTGCTTTGATTTTCATAAAACACTACCAAGGCTTTTATATGAAAGGAAAAATGGGACTAAACGATAATTCATAAGAAGTAAAAAAAAGTCGCCCTTCCACTTCTCTAAGGTTATATTTCCAGAGGTAACCACTTTTTTATTCATTTCTGATCTTACTAAATTTTATATTTTATTAATGGATTCTGTTTCTTGATCGGTATACTTTAGAGAGTATCTGTTGACAGCTTTACAGAAACATTTTTAATTACTAGGAACCCTTTCATATTCTCTGATTATAATTATTATTTTTGTTTGTTTAAAGGATACAGTTATTTGCATCGTATGTCTTTCCTCCATAGTCAGTTTTTCAGTTGTTTATCACGGATTTTTCTCTTCTGTGTGCTTTATTTTCCTCATATATATGCCATGATGTTTGACATAACTCCAGGTGAAGATCTCTGGTGACCACAGGTGCACGTAGCTGGTTTCTGTCTCACTGCAGTTGTGTTGCCCTGAAAGAGACCTGCCTCAGGCTGTGGACATGAGACCTTGCAGGCTTCGTAGGTTAGGGATCTTGGGCAGGAATGAGACCCAAAGGCTGGGAGGTTCCATAGTTGCCAAAACAAAAAGATCTTGACTTGAAAGAGCTTTGGTGCAGGGATCGGCAGACCTTTCTGTAAGACCTTTTCTTTCTCTGGTCAGCAGACCAGCGAGCAAATATTTCAAGCATCGTAAACCATGTGATTCTGCAACAACTTAACTCTGTGGCTGTAATGCAAAAGCAGCCATAGATAACAGGTAAACAAAAGGGAGGGCTGTGTTCCAATATAACTTTTTATGGACACTCAAATGTGAGTGTTTCATGTTTTCAAGTGTCATGAAATGCTCTTTGTTTTTTTCCTTTAACTAAAATTCAAAAATGGGCAGTAGGCTGGGTTTGGGTACAGGCCATGGTTGAACTCTCCTGTGGTCTGTTTGTTACAGGGCTAGACCACTCTGCATCCATTCTCCCTGCTTCCCTATCTTAATCCCTCTTGTGAGCACATCTCCAGTCTTACTTTATTTTTAAAAAGTTCAGTCATTCAGTTGGAATCATGCAATATGTAGCCTGTTTCCATGCTCTGTTTATCTGGTCACTGCTTTTGATTCTGACACGAGAAGGGGAGTTTCACTGCTACTTTGCCTACTTTCATACCACTGGCCACTGGGGAGTAATGTGTGGTCTCCGAGACCTACTTGACATGAGCCAGTCACTGGTGCAGAGTTTCTACTAGTGATGGTCTTGTTAACTGTTCCAGCAACAGAAATCAGCTGTTAATATGTTGACGTGAGGGGGAAGAAAGAAGAGAAAGAATACTGAGATATCATAACAGGGAAAAGACTGTGCTAACAAGATAACACTTGTTACAAAAAGGACCATAATAACTACAAATTGGAAGGGAAAAAAAAAAAAAAAACTTTGCTGCAGCTCTGGAAAACTTTGAAACAATGGCTAGAGGATTGGTTCTCTGATGCCCTTTGTTAATGTGCCATGGGCCTGCTCTTTACCTCACTCTTCCAGATTTCAGAATCCTGGGGGGAGAGACCATGGAGCTGGGAGTCAGCCCATCTCAGACCAGTTGTTCTCCTCTGTGCTAATGGCCATGACAGGGCATGGACCTTGGCCAGGCCAGGCCCGTGGTAGCACCACTGGGCACCCCGATGGGAACAGCGTGTTCTGAGCAGGGCAGCTGCAGTTATTCAACAGAAACTGTTTGCATCCATGAGCCTAAATTAGCTTATCTGTAAACTTGGGCTTCCTGGGGACCAATTGGGATGCTCTGTGTGGAAGTTCTGTATGCAGCCCTCTGGAACTCAGGTCCTGAGTACAGCTCCAGTCCAGGGCAGGGTAGAGGGTGGTGTTGGTCCTGCCTCCCTGCCCAGCCTTCCTCAGTTAAGCCATAGTTGACCCCTGGTAGTGCTTCAGACATCCCAGTGTGCCCCCCAGACCCATCAGTCCTCCTGGCCATGGCTGTAGCCCCAGGCAGGCTCTGCACCCGCGCTCAGCCACTGCTCTCCTCTAGGACAAATGTGTCCTTTTTGTGGTAGACCATGACCATTACTTTTTTTTTTTTAATGAATTTTATTTATTATTTATTTAGTTTATGGCTGTGCTGGGTCTTCAATCCTGCATGATCTTCTCTTGTTGCCAGGCAGGCTCTAAGGGTGCACAGGCTTCAGTAGTTGGGGCACACAAGCTTAGTTTCCCTACAGCATGTGGAATCTTCCTGGACCAGGAATCAAACCCATCTCCTCTGCATTGGCAGGCAGATTCTTAACCACTGGGCCACCAGGGAAGTCCAGGGGAGCATTGCTTTTGCATTGTATCCCATATCATGCTGTGCATCCTGGGAGGATGGGGATCACGCCCCTATTCCTGCATGTCCCCAGTGTGCCCTGCGTGATGGTTGAATGAATGAAACTAGTAAGTTTTAGGAAATAATGAGCCCTGTGTGAGTTGTTGCATTCATTTTGCTGTTGCGCAGGGCATGGAGCTCTGGTCGAGCCCCGTACAGTCTGCTGCTCTGGTGAATCTGGTGACCTACCCTCGACTGCAACTGGTTGTCACTGTGGACGAGCGGGGACTGATCAAAGTATGGGAAGCAGAGAATGGGTGTGAGCAAGCTGCCTTCTTGCTGCCCATGTATTCATCCACATTGGAGGCCTGTGACATTCCGGAGGGTCCCCTCTTGCTGGTGAGTAACCCGGCTCCTAGGAGCCTCTCCTGTTTCCCAGCATCTGTAGGCCTGGCACCAGACCACCGTGTCAGGTGGCACCTCAAGCCAGGCCCTCCATGTGGCAGACCAAGTGACCTCGTATTCTGCTGAGTCCCCCCTGCTCCTCCTTGCCTGCTGTGTGGAGGGCAGACTCCACATCCCCCTTCAGTTCTAACATGCCACAGCCTGCTCCCTAGACCTGTCTCTGCAGCCTCTCACCCTCTCACAGTGAGGTCCAGCCCCATGGGCTGCTCGTGCTTTCTTGTCCACATGCCCCTGCTTTCCTGTCTCCTGGTCCTGCTCATAGTCTTTCTTTCCCTTCTGGTTACTTCTCACTACTGCATTCTCACCCTTCTCTCCCCGTTTCAAGTCTCAGCAAGGGCCCAACTCAAAGGAAAACTGAGGCATGTTTGACAGAATGCAAGCATTTGCCTGAGATGATGAAGGCCTTCTGTTGCCAGGACATTTGGTTTGGAGGTGATTCTTGAGTATTGCGAGGGAGCATTTGACCAGAGAGAAAGGGTGAAAGTGGGTGTAAGTTGGCAGGTCGAGGATGTGGCTCTCACCTGGCGGCAGTACCCTCCTGCTGGAGGGAAGGAAGTCTTACAGAGTGTGGACAAGCTGGCCTCCCAAATACCAAGATGAGGACACCCCCAGGAACAGTTTCATATGTAAACAGGACTAATTCTATAAAGGAACTAAGCTCATGAACAAAAACAGTAAGACCTGATGAAACATATTTCATATAAATAACTCTGTAGTTGTTTAAAGGAGACTTTGGAATAAGTGTAATTAATACCTCCAGAGCAATTTGAGAATATATTGTAGAGAGGAAGAGGAAGCCACTGTAGTTCTCTCCAGGGAATGATAGACCACATGATTCACACTTCATTGTTGGTGAAGGACAGTTAGGAAAGTTAAGATATATATCAAATCAGAGAGCTAAAAATAGCAAACAGTTTCTAGGCCAGGATTCCGAAGATGGCAGAAAGCAAAGTGCTGAGCCTAACACTGGGGCTGCTTTTGTTCTGGAGATGTTTACTCCAAGGCCAAGGAGCTAAGCAGGGAGATAGCCAAGTGGATGAAGGTTGGAGTGCAGGGCCATGAAGGGCTGGAGCCCTGGAATCCTCTTACATTGGGTGTGTTATTGAATGTTCGAACCTGAGAGTTGTAGGGGAGGGTCTGAAAATAAACAGTCCCTGCAATGGCTGCAGCTACCCAGTTACCTGGCGGTAGTAAATGAAAATCCTTTCTAGAGAAAGTTAAGACTTCCCATGCCTCTCTTTTCAAATTCAGAGTTTAGCACTCCCTTAGAGATAAATAGCGATAGGATAACATGACCTACCCAAGGCAATCTACAGATTCAGTACAGTCCTTACCAAACTACCAATGGTGTATATTCTTGGGCTTCCTTTGTGGCTCAGCTGTAAAGAATCCACCTGCAATGCAGGAGACCTGGGTTCTATCCCTGGGTTGGGAAGATCCCCTGGAGAAGGGAAAGGCTACCCACTCCAGCATTCTGGCCTAGAGAATTCCGTGGACTGGATAGTCCATGGGGTCGCAGAGAGTGGGACAGGACTGAGCAACTTTCACTTTCAGAGATAAATAGAGATAAAATAATATGATCTACCCAAGGCAATCTGCAGATCTGGTGCAATCCTTATCAAACTACCACTTTTTCACAAAACTAGAGCAAAAAATTTTTAATTTATGTAGAAACACAGAAGACCTTGGAATAGTCAAAGTAATCTTGAAAAAGAAAAAGGGAGCTGGAGGAATCCGATTCCCTGACTTCAGACTATGCTGCAAAGCAACAGTAATCAAAATAGTATGGGACTTGGAGAGAAACAGGAATATAGATTACTGGAAAATAGAAAGCCCAGAGATAAACCCATGCACCAATGGTCAATTCATCTATGACAAAGGAGGCAAGAATATACAGTGGAAAAAAGATAGTCTCTTCAATAAGTGGTGTTGGGAAGACTAGACAGCTACATGTAAAA
This sequence comes from Aepyceros melampus, assembly GCA_006408695.1. NCBI lineage: Eukaryota > Metazoa > Chordata > Mammalia > Artiodactyla > Bovidae > Aepyceros > Aepyceros melampus. The sequence goes on from SJXQ01009313.1 coordinate 901,132, forward strand.
TAATGAAATTAGAACACTGCCTAACACCATACACAAAAATAAACTGAAAATGAATCAAAGACCTAAATGTAAGGCCAGACCCTATAAAATTCTTAAGAGGAAAACATAGGCAGAACACTCTGAGGAGATCTTCTTTGTCTTCTTGAATATATGTCACGCTTCCATCATCAGTTCCTCCTCCAGGTTGAACATAGGAGTTTTCTTGTCCCTACATGGTCCAGCCAAGTCCACAAGTTACTGTTTTCATGTGTGCAGAGAGCATGTCCTGGGGATCGTCAGTAGACTGAGCTCCCTGGGCAGGATGTGGACTCGTGCCACCACTGGTTTGCAGTTTGGGGGCATATCTCATGCTTCTGTCTCTAAGCAAGCCAGCTTGGTTTCGAGGTTAATCAAATTTGCTTTCTTGAGTGATCATTAACTCCCAGGGGTCTCCCCAATTTTTAAAACTTACTATTTTATGACCTACTTTGTCCCTTTACTCTTTCCTTATCAAGCTGGGGAGGTGGGGGTGGAAGCATTAGAAACGTCTGACAAGGTGGTAGATATTTTTCCAAAATAGACTGAGGACATTAATCCATGAAGGTCAAGAAGGTCTTACAAACCCCAAGTAAGATAAATGAAAATAAATTTGCACATAGACCCATCAGAGTGAACTGAGATAATTGAAGACTAAGACAGCACTATTTAATAGCAGTGAGGGGAACTACCTTAAGTGTAATAGTAATGAGACTGCTTCAGGCAGTGGGAGAATGATCACAGGTGAATTTTCAGAAGAAGCAGGAAAGATTGTTGAGCAAGAACCATGGTAAATCTTAGGAAATCTAAACAAATATCCTGTATAAAGCAACAACAACGCCTTGTGGATTTTATATGTAGAAATAAAATGAATGACTTCACCATTTAGGTTAGGAGAACGTTATGAGAAACTAGGTCTACTAAGCTCCTTGAACTCTCCAAGATTCAGTTCAGTTCAGTCGCTCAGTCGTGTCCAGACTCTCTGCGACCTCATGAATCGCAGCACGCCAGGCCTCCCTGTCCATCACCGACTCCCAGAGTTCGCTCAGACTCATGTCCATCAAGTCGGTGATGCCATCCAGCTATCTCATCCTCTGTCGCCCTCTTTTCCTCCTGCCCCCAATCCCTCCCAGCATCAGAGTCTTTTCAGTGAGTCAACTCTTCGCATGAGGTGGCCAAAGTACTGGAGTTTCAGCTTTAGCATTGTTCCTTCCAAAGAACACCCAGGAAGGAATGGACTGATTGGATCTCCTTTAGAATGGACTGATTGGATCTCCTTGCAGTCCAATGGACTCTCAAGAGTCTTCTCCAGCACCACAGTTCAAAAGCATCAATTCTTAAGTGATCAGCTTTCTTCACAGTCCAACTCTCACAGGAGGAGGGACAGGCTCCTCTGCTGGTTTCCCTGGTAACTAACAAGCCAGCCTGATATCAGTTACCTCTGTAATTGGTCTCCCTCCTATACATGGACGTCACCAGATGGTCAATACCAAAATCAGATTGATTATATTCTTTGCAGCCGAAGATGGAGAAGCTATATATAGTCAGCAAAAACAAGACCAGGAGGTGACTGTGGCTCAGATTATGAACTCCTAATTGTAAAATTCAGACTTAAATTGAAGAAAATAGGGAAAACCACTAGGCATAAGGGTATGGTCTAAATCAATTCCATAACTCTGATCATAAACTGGACCACAGACAGGAGGAGTCAGGAGTATCGATAGAAAGAAACAGGCTTGAATGAAGCATGAGCCTCTTGAGCAGAGAGCACAGAGGCTGATAATAAAGCCCTTCCTGGGAAAGCACAGTCTTCAGCTGGGAGAAAAAAAGAAAGGGGGAGGAAAGAGCAAGAAGTGGGATGCAAGAGGGCTGGAAAGCAGGGAAATGAATAAATTGTATTAATAAGTCTGAATAAAGGCAATCCTGGGCTTCCCTGGTGGCTCAGACAGTAAAGAATCTGCCTTCAGTGTGGGAGATGTGAGTTCGATCCCTGGGTCAGGAAGATCCCCTGGAGTAGGAAATAGCAATTCACTCCAGTATTCTTGCCTGGAGAACCCCATGGAGAGAGGAGTCTGGCAGGCTACAGTCCATGAGGTTGCAAAGAGTCTGACATGACTGAGAGACTAACACTTACACTTTAAATCAAATCCCTTACAGTTATACAGTGGGAGTGACAAATAGATTCAAGGGATTAGAGCTGAGAGTGTCTGAAGAACTATGGACAGAGGTTTGTAACACTGTACAGGAAGCAGCAATCAACACCATCCTCAAGAAAAAGAAATGCAAAAAGGCACAATGATTGTCTGAGGAGGTCTTACAAATAGCTGAGAAAAGAACAAAAGCAAAAGGCAGAGGAGAAAAGGGAAGACGTACCCATCTGAAAGCAGAGTTTCAAACAATAGCAAAGAGAGATAAGAAAGCCTTCCTCTGTGAATATTGCAAAGAAATAGAGGAAAAAAATAGAATGGGAAAGACTAGAGATCTCTTCAAGAAAATTAGATACCAAAGGAACATTTCATGCAAAGATGGGCATAATAAAGGACAGAAATGGTATGAACCTAACAGAAGCTGAAGGTATTAAGAGGAGGTGGCAAGAATATACAGAAGAACTATATAAAAAAGATGCTAATGACCCAGATAACCATGATGGTCTGGTCACTCATCTAGATCTAGGCATCCTGCAGTGTGAAGTCAAGTGGACTTTAGGAAGCATTACTATGAACAAAGCTAGTGGACGTGATGGAATTCCAGCTGAGCTATTCAAAATCCTAAAAGATGATACTGTTAAAGAACTGCATTCATATGCAAGCAACTATGGAAAATTCAGCAGTGGCCACAGGACTGGAAAAAATCAGTTTTCATTCTAATCCCAAAGAAGGGCAATGTCAAAGAATGTTCAGACTGTCCCCACAATTGCACTCATCTCACATGCTAGCAAAGTAATGCTCAAAATGCTCCAACCTAGGTTTCAGCAGTATGTGAACTGAGAACTTCCAGATGTTCAAGCTGGATTTAGAAAAGGCAGAGGAACCAGACATCAAATTGCCAACATATGCTGGATCATAGAAAAAGACAATTGCAGAAAAACATACTTCTGCTTCATTGACTATGCTAAAGCCTTTGTGTAGATCACAACAAAACTGTGGAAAATTCTTCAGGAGATGGGAATACCAAACCACCTGACCTGCCTCCGAGAAATCTGGATGCAGGTCAAGAAGCAACAGTTAGAACTGGACATGGAACAACAGACTGGTTCCAAAAGGGAAAAGGATTGTACATCAAGGCTGTATGTTGTCACCCTGCTTATTTAACTTATATGCAGAAATTTATTTCTTATTTAACTTATTATGCGAAATGCTGGGCTAGCTGAAGCAAAAGCTGGAATCAAGATTGCTGGGAGAAATATCAGTAACCTCAGATATGCAGATGACACCACCGTTAGGGCAGAAAGCAAAGAGGAACTAAAGAGCTTCTTGATGAAAGTGAAAGGGGAGAGTGAAAAAGCTGGCTTAAAACTCAGTGTTCAAGAAACTAAGATCATGGCATCCAGTCCCATCACTTCATGGCAAATAGATGGGGAAACAGTGTCAGACTTTATTTTTTTGGGCTCCAAAATCACTGCAAATGGTGACTGTAGCCACGAAATTAAGAGACAGTTGCTCCTTGGAAGAAAAGCTGTGACCAACCTAGACAGCATATTAAAAAGCAGAGACATTACTTTGCCAGCAGTGGTCTATGTAGTCAAAGGTATAGGTTTTTCCAGTAGTCATGCCATGTGAGAGTTGGACCATAAAGGCTGAACTCCAGAAATTGATGTTTTTGAACTGTGGCGTTGGAAAAGACTCTTGAGAGTCCCTCGGACTGCAAGGGGATCAAACCTGTCAGTCCTAAAGGACATTAATCTTGAATATTCATTAGAAGGAGTGATGCTAAAGCTGAAGCTCCAATACTTTGGCCACCTGATGCGAAGAACTAACTCATTAGAAAAGGCCCTGATGCTGGGAAAGATTGAAGGCAGGAGGAGAAGGGGATGACAGAGGATGAGATCGTTGGATTCTATCACTGATTCAATGGACATGAGTTTGAGCAAACTCCAGGAGATGGTGAAGGACAGGGAAGCCTGGCATGCTGCAGTCCATGGGATCGCAAAGAGTTGGACGCAACTGAGTGACTGAACAGCACCAGCTGCCCCCTCAATAGTGAAGACTGCTGCTTGTCCTGCCTGCTGCCTGCTGCATACGGTAGAATGTCACTTGAGGGCCTTGCTTCAGACATAAGCTCCCCCATCCACTAAACCGTTGTTGACTCCAGACTCTTCTCTCTTGAGGCTACGTAAGTGGGTAGGGTGCAGACCAAGAGTAATAGGAGAATGTATGGTTTTGTATTTATAAAGAAATTGCCTTGCATCACTATGTAGCATACATAGAAATAATTTCTGTATAAATATACATAGAAATGCATTTGACTTTTGTATAGCTACCTGTATCCAACAGCCTTGCTAAATTTACCTATTAATTCTTTGGTAAAAAATAAAAAAATTTTTTATTATGTTTTGCCCGCACTGTGCGACTTGCGGGACCTTCCTCAATCAGGGATTCAACCTGTGCCCCTTCCACTAGCAGTGCAGAGTCTTAACCACTGGCTCACTGGGGAAGTTCCACCTATTAATTCTAACTGGTTTTGAGGGGAGTAGATTAGTAGAAATTTTTCAAAGGTAACAATTTCTTAGGATACACAAAGGACTAGCTGTGTAATAAAAATGAACAAATTTGATTTCATCAGGTTCAGAACTTTTACTCTTTAGAAGATGTTGTTAAGAAAAATAAAAGGCAAACTTCAAACTGGAATAATGTATTTCCCATGTTTAAACATGACACAGGACTGTGTCCAGAATATATAAAGAACTGGTACCACTCAGGAAAAAGGACACAAAGCAGCTTTTAAATTACGCAAATGATTTGAACACTCCTCAGCTCAGTTCAGTCGCTCAGTTGTGTCTAGCTCTTAGCGACCCATGGACTGACCACAGCACACCAGGCCTCCCCTGTCGATCACCAGCTCCCGGAGCTGACTCACACTCATGCCCATCACCAGCTCCCGGAGCTGACTCACACTCATGCCCATCACCTGCTCCCAGAGCTCACTCACACTCATGCCCATCACCAGCTCCCAGAGCTCACTCACACTCATGCCCATCACCAGCTCCCGGAGCTCACTCACACTCATGCCCATCGCCGCTCCCAGAGCTCACTCACACTCATGCCCATCGCCAGCTCCCAGAGCTCACTCACACTCATGCCCATCACCAGCTCCCGGGGCTCGCTCACACTCATGCCCATCACCAGCTCCCGGGGCTCGCTCACACTCATGCCCATCGCCAGCTCCCGGGGCTCGCTCACACTCATGCCCATCGCCAGCTCCCGGGGCTCGCTCACACTCATGCCCATCGCCAGCTCCCGGGGCTCGCTCACACTCATGCCCATCGCCAGCTCCCGGAGCTGACTCACACTCATGCCCATCGCCAGCTCCTGGAGCTCACTCACACTCATGCCCATCACCAGCTCCCGGAGCTCACTCACACTCATGCCCATCAAGTCAGTGACGCCATCCAGCCATCTCATCCTCTGTCGTCCCGCCTTCAGTCTTTTCCAGCATCAGGGTCTTTTTCAGTGAGTCAGTTCTTCACATCATGTGGCCATAGAATTGGAGTTTCAGCTTCAGCATCAGTCCTTCCATTGAATATTCAGGACTGATTTCTTTTAAGATGGACTGGTTGGATCTCCTTACTGTCCAGGGGACTCTGAAGAGTCTTCTCCAATACCACAGTTCAGAAGCATCAATTCTTTAGCGTTCAGCTTTCCTTATAGTCCAACTCTCACATCCATACATGACTACTGGGAAAACCATAGCTTTGACTAGACGGACCTTTGTTGGCAAAGTAATGTCTGCTTTTTAGTATACTGTCTAGGTTGGTTATAACTTTTCTTCCAAGGAGCAAGCATCTTTTAATTTCATGGTGGCAGTCACCATCTACAGTGATTTTGGAGCCCCCAAAATAAAGTTTCTCACTATTTCCATTGTTTCCCCATCTATCTGCCATGAAGTGATGGAACAAGATGCCATGATCTTAGTTTTCTGAATGTTGAATTTAAAACCAGCTTTTGCACTGTCTTCTTTCACTTTCATCAAAAGGCTCTTTAGTTCTTTTCACTTTCTGCCATAAGGTTGGTGTCATTTGCATATCTGAAGTTATTGATATTCTCCCAGCAATCTTGATTCAGCCCAGCGTTTCTCATGATGTACTCTGCATAGAAGTTAAATAAGCAGCGTGACAGTATACAGCCTTGACATGCTCCTTTTCCTATTTGGAACCAGTCTGTTATTCTATGTCCAGTTCTAACTGTTACTTCTTGATCTGCATCCAGATTTCTCAGGAGGCAGGTCAGGTGGTCTGATATTCCCATCTGTTTAAGAATTTTCCGGTTTGTTGTGATCCACACAAAGACTTTGGCATAGTCAGTTAAGCAGAAGTAGGTGTTTTTCTGGAACTCTCTTGCTTTCTCAGTGATCCAGCGGATGTTGGCAATTTGATCTCTGGTTTCTCTGCCTTTTCTAAATCCAGCTTGAACATCTGGAAGTTCATGGTTTATGTACTGTTGAAGCCTTGCTTGGAGAATTTTGAGCATTACTTTGCTTGCGTGTGTGATGAGTGCAATTGTGCGGTAGTTTGAGCATTCTCAAGAGAATATAATCAGATGGTTATTAACACATGGAGAGACATTCCACACCATCAGGTCATCAGTAGAATGCAATTTTTTCTTTTATTTGGCTGCATGTGTTCAGTCATGTACAGCTCTCTGTGACCCCATGAACTGTAGCCTGCCAGGCTCTTCTGTCCATGGGATTCTCAGGCAAGAATACTGAAGTGGGTTGCCACTTCCTGTTACAGAGGATCTTCCCAACCCAGGGATCACACCCAAGTCTCTGGTGTCTCCTACATTGGCAAATGGATTCTTTACCCCTGCACCACCTGGGAAGCTCTTACTTGGCTGTACCAAGTCTTAGTTGTGACACTCCAGATCTTTAGTTGCAGCATGTGGACTCCTAGTTGAGGCATGCAGGATCTAGTTCCCTGAACAGGGATCAAACCCAGGCCCTCTGCATTGGGAATGGGGATTCTTAGCCACTGGACCACCAAGGAAGCCCCAGTTTTCTTTACCTGAACACTTTCTTTCTCCTTTTTCTTTATTTAGGCCTGTCACCTGTTTTATTTGTTGTCTTACTCCTTTACTCCCATGGCAGTCAGTAAGTTATTCTGTTTTGATCCTCCTCACTTTTTAAAGAGGTATTATTTCCAGCTTTTTGAGAACATAAATATTTACACCCTGTTCTTCTCTTGTGTCTACCTTTTTTTTAATTAGCGCTTTGATTTACGGTTTAATGTATTTCATAACAACACTAGTTCTTTTGGTGACATTTTCGTTGTATCTTGTGATTGGATGGAGCCCCTCCCCTGGTCAGGCCCTGAGGAAGGGCCCACGAAGGCAGGTTGTGCATTAGCCTTGTGGTTCTGTAGTCTGGGGGCTTGAAGAGTGACCTGGCTGGACACGGCATCCCTGGCTCGTGCTTTCCTCCAGTAGGTACTGGAGTTTTAAAAACCAAAGGCGTAAAGGATTTTTTGAAAGATTTAAAGCCTAGTAGTTGTATTGTGATGTGTCTGTGGTGACCATCCCAGCTCAACTTCCCCAGGATTTATTTCCAGAAAGTTTTATTGTACAGGAATTTTGTTTGGTTTTTTGACTGTGCCACATGTTTGTTGCAGCACACGGACTCAGTAGCTTCGGCGCTCAGGCGTAGTTGCTCAGTGGCGTGTGGGATCATAGTTCCCTGGTCAGGGTTCAAACCCACGTCCCCTGCTGATTGGAAGGCGGATTCTTTACCATGGACCACCAGGGAAGTCCTTGTACATGGATTTTCAGTGTTAGTCTGTTGATTATTTGACTTTTCTTCTATACGAGGTTCATTTCTGTTTCTTAGACCTTTGCTTATCTCCTTGGACACTTTCTGATTCTTTTTGGCTCTTGATCCATTTTTGCTCATTTTGCTTACAGGCCACCTGTGCTGAAGGGGCACTCTACACACTTACGGTGCCCTGGCTGCAGCTGCTCTGCAGAGTCAACGTGTTTCCCGGCAACCCCACCAGTCTCCTCTGCTCACCTGACCGGCAGTGGGTGTTCGCGTCAACCCAAAACTCAGACCTGAGCCCAGAGGTCAGTGGTGGGCTGTGTCCCTTGCCTCAGGGGCTGCCTTTGTGCACAAGGGTGGTGGGTCCTGTGCCCTAGGCTTTTGGGATGCATCTGGGGGGGCAGCTTCTCATGTAGGACCAAACCCCATAGCCTGCATGGGTGATGATGAGTCCTCTGTGACCCTTCATAGCAATGACTGCCTTCTCAGAGCCACCAGCGGAGCTGAGGGCCATGGCAGCCTCACCCAGGAGCCTCTGTTCTTTCCAGGCTCCCGTGTTGCCCACAGGCTGAAGGGGGTCAGCTGCCTGACTGGAGATGACAGAATTCAGTTTTGAAAAGGTTTGGGACTTGCCGGTGGAAACGCTCACGAGGTATAGGTGGCCTAAGAACAGGCTTCAGCAGCAGAAAGGAAGATAGTGTCTGGGCCAGCCTGGAGGAGGTGCTGACAGTGGCGGGACTGGATCCATCACCCGGAGGCCCATACACAGTTTGCCTGTGAGAATGGCTGCCTCTGCCAGTGGTTCATGGGCTCAGAGATGCTCAGGCTGAGTGCCAGGGTGTGAACTGGAAAAGCGTGTGTGTGTGCGTGGGTGCATAGGTGCACCCATGAGCTCTATCAGTCGTGTCCAACTCTGTGACACCACGGATTGTAGCCTGCCAGGCTCCTCTGTTCATGGGATTTCCCAGGCAAGAATACTGGAGTGGGTTGTCATTTCCTACTCCAGAGGATTTACCCAACCTAGGGATCAAACCTGCATCTTCTGTGTCTCCTGCATTGGCAGGCGGATTCTTTATCACTGAGCCACCCGGAAAGCCTGAACTGAAAAATTAGACCAGAGTGAAAAGCAGGCAGCTGAAGCAGGTCTTGAGACATACTGGGGTCGATGAACAAAGAAGGACAGAAAAAGAGAAGCAGTGGCCGAGCTGGACAGAACCACCAGTGCCAGGACCTGAGAGTCAGGGGAGGCCATGGGTCAGGGAGGGCGGCCAGAGGAGAGAGGCCATAGGATCGGTGGGCAGCCTCAAATCACGTCCAGGGACCAAGAAGAGGGTTGGAGCCAGACTGCAAGAAGATAGGAAGGAATACGGAGGAAGCCATTGGAGGCAGAAGCAAGATGGTGACAGGCACTCAGGAAAAGAAAATCCATTTATTTGATTCACCCACTGTGCTGACCTAACTGGGACTGGTGTGCCAAGATCTTTCCAGCAGGGCCAGATATAGGGTGGGGTTAACCTCTTTTCCCTGATAAGGGTGTTTGAGAAAGGTGGGTCCACATGAGGCACCCTGTGAGACCCAGTACAGTTACGGTGGATGTGGTCTAGTCGGGGCTTTCAGAGTGCTCCTAGTTGGAGAAGTCTCCTCCCTCCCCGGCGATGAGACGTGCAGTGCTGTTTCCCAGGTGTTCTACACTCAGTCCTTGCTGTGCCGGTCGGAAGATGAGACTCCTGCCTCCACCACTCTCCCCGTCTGGCTGACGTCCAGAGCCTGCTGGGCCCCCGACGAGGCAGCCAGGCTGATGGTGATGCACAGAAATGACAACGGCATGCAGTTGGTCATCACCACCTACGAGCTGGGGACCAGGAAGTTCAGGGATAGAGTGGAGATTCTCGGTAAGGATCCCCGTGTCACCACCACTGCCTTACAGTGCTTCCTCCTATTTCCTTTGGGGCACTTTTTCTTTCCTCTCGGTGAATCATAGTGACCCCATGGGTGTTTTCTAGTGCTTTTGTGTGCTGGTGGAGTGGGTGAACACTTGCTGTGTGTTGGGGCCCTCTGCATGGCCATGGGATTCAGAGGTTAACTGCTGTCCACTCTTCTCCCTTCTCTGCGTCCATTCATCCCCACCTCTCCTTTTACAACTGTGTCAGAGTCACCACTCTCAGCCCTGAGTGCACACAGAGATGAATAAAAGCCACAACTGTCTCTTCCCTGAGGAGCTCCTAGTCCAGTAGGAAAATAAGACCCACATTTTTGTCCTTTCCTGTCTCCTCTGTTTTCCAAACCCCACGTCACCCTGATAGGCCTTTTCATTGTTCCTTAGCATTTTTTCCTTTGTATTATATTCATTTGTTTTCCTATCATCATTTGACCATAAATTTACTCTGAGCTTCCTGGCAGCCGAGGAAAAAAGGGGAAACGGGATGTGTAATATAATCCCTTGTCTGATACGAGAAAACGCATGAACTCTTCAAAAGAGGTAATTTTGTTTTCCTGGTGCTAACTAAATTCCATAAGGAAATGATCGAATTAATTTTTTTTTTTAACAAGGAATGCTGTACAGTATAAAAGAATCTTCAACAGTAGTTTTCAGCAGACGTCATAAACGTCATAGTTTTCATGTGGTCATGTCTTACATCCCCCTGTCGTAGATGGGGAAGGGTAGAAAGCAGGGTGGAAGCCTCACCCCTGGATAGTACCATGGGCCAGATACTGTCGCTTCCATGTGTGTATCGCCTTGAACCTCAAGTCTCTCTGTAAAGCAGCATAACCAGCATCTGACAGCTGATGAGCAGTAGACTCGGGGAGTAAATGCATGGGTCAGACTGATCGCAGATGCAGCACAAAGCCGTTGCTCTTTTCATTATTCCACATCCTCGTAGGTGAGGCATGTCTGTTCCAGACCCCCAGCTGCTACTAGGACATGACAGTCTGTGCCTTTATTTCAAAAAGTACGACAGATTGCAAGCTTCCTGCTGCCGGACACCATGATGCCTCCTCACCTCATGAAGGGCCACGGCTCCCAGGTGATCCTGCTGGTGTCCGGCTCAGAGCTGGTGCTCTTCACCATTCACGGCCTGCAGCTGGTGGTCTTGCAGGACCACCAGAGGCCCATCACGTCCATGTGGGTGGTGAGTGTGGCCCCTTGCCCGCCTGCTGCCAGCCTCATAGCTCTGTGCCTTGGAGCCCACATTCCTGCCTCACTTGGTTTTTTGTTTCAAGGACCAGACTCGAGTTATCACCTCTTCCTTTGACCTCTCCCTGCGAGTCTACATGTGGAACAAGGAAAATAAATTTCCCGTCCTCAAGAGCTGCTATCATTTGCTTGGTGGGTCCCACAGATGGGCCAGGTAATTGCTTCTGACTTTTTAAATATTACCTACACAATGACCTCTCCTGGCCTTCAGCAAGAGGATACCATTGGCAAGAATGTGAATGGGACTTGGGGTCTTAGCCCAGCCTACCCCTCCCTATATGGGGACCTGAGGCAAGTCACTGTTCATATTTATCCTCTCGTTTTAAAAAAGACACTACACTATGCATCATTTGCATTATCTCCTTTAATATACAAAGCCACCACCTGCAGTTAGCATTAGCATCACCCACATTTCCCAGATGAAATCAACCATGTGGGTTTTGCCCAAAGGCCCACAGGGATGCACAGTGAAGCCGAGGTCAGCCTGGATGCAGCCCCTATCCCACCTCTGTAACCTGTACAATGCCAGGTCCATTTACCAAACCTAGGTGGCCATAGGGGCAAGACTATAAAAGTTGAAAAGAATGTGATTTTTGTGCTCTGGTTTAAAATTAGAATTGGGGATGCTGTGCTTAGTCGCTCAGCTGTGTCTGACTCTTTGCAACCCCATGGACTGTAGCCCACCAGGCTCCTCTGTCCCTGGGGATTCTCCAGGCAAGAACACTGGAGTGGGTTGCCATGCCCTCCTCCAGGGGATCTTTCAATCCAGGGATCAAACCCAGGTCTTCTGCATTGCCGCTGAATTCTTCACTGCCTGAGCCACCAGGGAACCCCAAGAATACTAGAGTGGGTAGCCTATCCCTTCCCCAGGGGGTCTTCCCGACCCAGGAATGGAACCAGGGTCTCCTCCGTTGCAGGTGGATTCTTCACCAGCTGACCTACCAGGGCAGCCCAGAATTGGAGGATGACATTTTTTCTTATCAGAGTCTGCAAAGTAAGGACAGGGCTTCCAGGTTGTCTGTTTTACTGGGTTACTTAAGGTAACACCTCCTACTTCATAACCATCAGTTACTTGTCATGAGTTATGGGATTAATTCAGCCTCCTGTAGCAAGCATCTTACAGTATTAATTAAAAAAAATACAATGCCCCAAACTAAATATTTTTACAATGAAAGATTTCTATAACAAACCTGCTTCCCTAGTAGCTCAGATGGTAAAGCTTCTGCCTGAATGCAGGAGACCCAGGTTTGATCCCTGGGTCAGGAAGATCCCCTGGAGAGGAAATGGCAACTCACTCCAGTATAACAAACCTACCTAGTTGCTGAGTTTGAGAGCCATAACGTTCCATCTAAACATTGCAGGCCATGAGGGGCTGTATATTTCCTACTCAAGACCCTAATATGATGCTGTCTACCCTCCCCTGTGCTGAGGAGAGGTGACCTTGCTCCGTTCTGTCTATGTGGGCTGCAGGCCAGCCATAGTGAAGCAAGCCCCTCAGGCCGATGGAGGCCCTGATTACACGCCCCACATCCACTTATGACCCCTCAGTAATGATTTTTTTCCTCCAGTGGCAGGAGACATAGGTGTGAACAAACACTTGTTGCCACTGGAAGGAGGCCACTGAAGAGCTTGCCAGCGATGCTGGTCTCCCAAGATGTGCTTTTTTTTTTCTTTCCTTTTTTATATGTGCCTTTAAAGAATTCCCTGTACCATTAACTGAATGGTTAGAACATCTTTTCACTGAAATAACACTGTTATCAACTTAGTAAGCAAGTAGCACTTCTAGAAACTTCTTTTTCACACGTTTTTAAACACTGCTCTACATGCATCACACAAAGCAGAACACATTTATTCACTGAAATTTTCATTGTGCACGATTAGACACTTCTTATTTTTTTAATTTCTATTTATTTACTTACCTCTGTGCTGGGTCTTCATTGCTGCCTGCAGCCTTTTTCCAGTTGCAGTGGCTTCTCGTTGCAGAGCTCAGGCTCTAGAGTATGGGCTTAGGAATTGTGGTACACGGGCTTTGTTGCCCTGTGGCATGTTGGATCTTCCTGGACCAGGGATCAAGCATGTCCCCTATATTGTTGGCAGGCATATTTTTAACCACTGAGCCACCAGGGAAGTTCTATAAACTTCTGTTTTATATGTGTTTTTAAACTGCTATTCTGAGGCTTCCTTGGTGGCTCAGATGGTAAAGAATTCACCTGCGGTATAGGATGCTGCTGCTAAGTCGCTTCAGTCGTGTCAACTCTGTGCGACCCCACAGATGGGCAGCCCACCAAGCTGCCCCGTCCCTGGGATTCTCCAGGCAAGAACACTGGAATGGGTTGCCATTTCCTTCTCCAATGCATGAAAGTGAAAAGTGAAAGTGAAGTCGCTCAGTCGTTCCCAACTCTTAGCGACCCCATGGACTGTAGCCTACCAGGCTCCTCTGTCCATGGGATTTTCCAGGCAAGGGTACTGGAGTGGATTGCCATTGCCTTCTCCAGCAGTACAGGATACCCAGATCCAATTCCTGGATCAGAAAGATTCCCTGGAGAAGGGAATGGCTATTCTTGCCTGGAGGATTCCATGGATAGAGGACCTTGGCGGGCTACAGTCCATGAAGTCACAAGAGTCAGACACGACTGAGTGACTAACACACCCATTTTACAGGATGGTAAACCATTCACTGAAATTATATTTTCTCAATGAGCAGAGCACACTTAGTAACATAAATGTGCTTTAATCAGAACCCTGGAATGTATTACAACTTTGAATTCTGCTCTTTGCTAATTCATAACCGATTCCTCAGAAATCCGTAGTTGATGCAAGTGGTAATTTCCCTTTGAGGGCTTCATTTGGCAATCATAAACCCAGCAACCTAGCTCCGTGCTGATCCCCACAGGATGGGCAGCTGTGGACTGCATTTCGTCTATAGGAGCTTTTCAGTTTCCTAAAATGTTATAATCTGTGAAAACATATTCTGATTCTCCAAAGAAAACAGGTGTGTTCAGTATAAATTTAATAGCAAACCTAGCAGCATACCCTTAGGAGAAATAAAACATGTCTACAAAGACTTGTACTTGAATGTTCTTAGCAGATTTATTCAGAAAACCCTAAAGGTGCAAACAGTGCAGATGCCCATCAACTGGTAAATGGATAAATCCACTATGGTGCATCCATACTGGGGAATGTTATTCAGCCGTAAAGAGGAATGGCATATGACACACATGTGGGTGAATTGCCGACATACTGTGCTGGTAAAAGAAGCCAAATGTGTAAGGTACATATTGAATGATTCCTTTAATATGGTACATATAAAAAAGGCAAGTCTATAGGAACAGGTTAATTACTGCTGCCCAGGGTTGGGGGTAGGATGAGATTTACTGCAGATGGCTACAACAGATTTTTTGGGGCCAATGGAAATGTTCTTAAAACTGGTTTTTAGTGATAGTTACAGAGTTCTGCAAATTTACTAAAGATGAGTTGAGGGGGTTGGGGAAGATGAAGAGGAAGTCTATAAAAAGAAAAAGAAAGAAGATAGGTGCTAGTTCAACCTTATTTGCAAACAAACCAAGGAGACTGCTGACTGACTGCTTGTATCAGGGAGCAGTTGTCCTGCTCAGCCCCACGCAGACCAGCCAGTCTTGCAATTTTCCCACCCAATCCTGCAGTTTTCTGACATAGTCTGCAAACTGCCACATTCCACTCTTGTTATTAATCTCTTTGTTCTTGTTTGCACAAGATGCATTTTTAAAAATTAATTTATTTTAATTGGAGGCTAATTCCTTTACAGTATTGTAGTGGTTTATTAATCTCTTAGTTGAGTAAGTCAGCATGGGATTTACTCTAAGCTGAAAGGTAGTTCATGAAAGCCAAAGGTTGTTCCAGAAGCAATCTATAGACAAAAACTGGGCTTCTGTGAGAAACTCAGCAAGTTCCTTCTGTTTTTGTTTGTTGGTTCTTTTTTTTTGTTTGTTGGTTTGGTTCTCTACACACTTGCTCCATTTTTCTATAGTGCAACAGAGCAGCATTGTGTTTTTGTGGAAACTGAAGGCCCCGTTGGCTCCTGCGGTTACATCTCCTTCACTGGGACTGGTTAGGAACTGATAGTAATTCTAAATTCTGGAGAAATGACTCTGACCTGCCCAGATTAGATGAGGTAACCCCCACTCATGTATCAGGAGAAGTTTCTAGAGTAGCTGGAATCATTGTGATTCAGGCAGCTTACCATCAGGAGGACCTCAAACTGATCACACTCAAGAATGTGATGATTTTCACTGCTTGATACAAATGAATGCAGGTCCCAAGTCAAAGCCCAGTATACTGAGAGACGGGGTGGACTGGGTGGAGAATGTACAAGGTTGAGCTCCATCTTTGTGTAAAAGCTTTGTGACTTAAATGTTTGTCCTTTCCCAAAGTTAACATATAGCGTGTCCCTTCCTTCACAGTGGATTCACTCACGTGGAGAGTGACAGTATGAGCATTGTCGGCGTGGAAGCCAGAAACATCGGAACTAGTATTCTGAGGTCATATTACTTCCAAGTGCAGTGTGGCTAAGATGACTGCGTCAGCTGATGGTTGTCACCACAATTGGTGAGGGGCTTGTCTGCATTCAGAGACTAAAGTAATTATTGTATCAACATCGGGAAAAGAAGTAATGATTCTCAAATACCTACTGTGCGCCACACAAGTGTGTGAGGTGGCTTTATTTTTAAATCCTCAGCAGAAGCCAATGAAGTGTAGATATTACTGCTTGTATTTTTCAAATAAGTTGAAATGTAATAGAAGAGTAGTTAACCCACTGTTAGTCCGTTTTCCAGCTATCAAACAAACTGTCCCAAGGTTATTCAAATAGTAAGTAGCCAAGAAGAATGAATGCAAGACCTTGGGTGCTAGAAAACCCAGGTTTAAAGTACTGATTGTAATATAATTGTTTTTTGTTGTCCAGATATGTAATTAATGAAGTAAATTTTTTTTATCTTCCTAGTCTGTGTTACGTGCTTTAGACACACATTAATAAATAACTCTGGATGCCCTACAGCTGTCCTGTGGCACAACACTGCGCGGCTGCAGGGTACCATTCTATGCTTTGTGACAGTGATGCCTCTGGAGTGGGTCCACTTGGAAGCCCTGACTGGGTTAGCGGGTCTGTCTGTAGAGTTCTTAATTGCAGGCAATGGGAACAGCAGGCTGGGTCACTAACACCAAAAAAGGAATTTATTAGAAAGAAATAGAGTAGCATAGAGGGGCAGTGTGCAGGCTTGAGCAGTAGGCCTGGCACCATGGGAAGCTGGCAGCAGGTGACAACCAGGGCCTGCTCCAGCAAGCCTGGCTCCCCAGCTCTGCTGCTCATATCCCTGTTTCCCCTCTGGCTCCACCACATCGCTGCCACCATGCTCCCATCACTGTCACTGAACAGGCATCACTGCCATTATCTGAAAACTTCCCTAAGGAAATGCAACTCTTTGAGACTCAGTGGAGTGTGTGTATGGGATTTACTGGCCTGGGTCACACACTCACACCATCAAGTTGAGGATGGGAGAGTCTGGCCCATTCAGCTTTAATAGCTGGTACTCACAACCAAGATTCATACAGTGAAAAACTCCTCAAAAATAGAAAAGAAAGATTAAAACGTTCTCTACTACATTCTGCTGTTGTGGCTGCCTAGTACCCAATATACCCTACTTTCTATATTTGCCTTTTAACAATAGTTTTTTGGCCTAACACAGCACCTGTATACTATGTAGCCAAGACCACATGCAGTCATTTCACCTAGAGGAGAAAATCTAAGGTTTTTTTCTCTCTTTTTTAATCTTAAGGTTTATTTTGGAGTTATTTTAAATTTACAGAACATTTGCAGAGATAGTACAGAGGGTTCCCCTATGCCCTTTACCCAGCTTCCGTATTGCATTAAATCTTGCATAACTGGTACACTTAAAAACCCAAGGTCTTTGTTAGCTGTGGGAACCGGTTTCAAGTCAGAACTCTTAGGGGTGTGAATCTCTTTTAGTTCTATCACAATTTTGCTTGATGTTCCAAAACTCATGAACTAAGTACTAATGCACTGTATATGCAGCAGTGGGGAAAGGGAAAGGAGATGAGAAATTAGCTGAAATAAATACACATACACACACATGCAACACAGCAGGAATGGAAATAGCTGTTCAGAGATGAAGGGAAAACTTCAGATAAACTGAGATATAGGAAGGTTTTCTGAAGACACAGGGAAAGGGGTTGGGGTGTTGGCAAGAGATTGGAGATCAGAGAAACTTGGACACGTGATGGCTAGGAAAGCAGTCCTGGTCATTTCTTAGGGGAGGCCAGCTAATCAGATCCAGGTACTCTGTCTCAGCTGCTACATTAGGTATCATGTCTGGGAATGGCAGCCCCACCCAAGAACAAATGCAGTTCTAGGGGTCCCTGCTTTGGTTGTGTGTAGGAGGTTTGTAAGGGAGTCTATGGGAACATAGGGAGCTCTGGGGATTTCTGTGGGTCTTGACAAGGGTAGGTCCTGAGTCTGGCAGATGGGCTTTTGTCAGGAAAACATGATCTTCTGGGGTGTGGAGCCATGGCCCCAGGAATAGGCACTTAGTATGTCATGCTCTAAAGTCCTCTAAGTCCAAGTCCTGAAGTCTTGTTTTACAAGGTGCAATGGGCACTGTTCAAGTTAAGGAGCATAACTGATCCTCCTCAAATCCTACAGAAGCATGCACATCTCTGTGAGACCTTCCATTAACTCCTGGTGTAGGCATATGTATTCTGTATTAATTTTGTAAAAATTTCCCTAGTCATTGGCTACAGGTCAAGTCTTAACAAACTACAAAATACCGCTAACCGTGTATTCTTGGCTATAGTCACACTGTCGGTCATAAAGATCCCTAGTCATTGGCTACAAGTCAAGTCTTAAACTACAAAATGCTAATTGCTATCCATATATTTTTGCTATAGTCACATTATTGGTCATTGGTTCAAAGCACACACCATATCTTGTATTGGAAGATTGTATCCAAACCTCACTAAGTATTGTCTCCCTAGCCAGCTCCTTAGCGGAGCTTTCAATAGGCCAGCCCATATTGTATCAGGCCAGTTACTTCTGGATGATGGATACATGACAAGATCAACGCATTGTAGTCATGAGCTCATTGTCACCCCTCTGGTGTAAAATGGGTCCTTCGTTGTGAGGCAGTCTTGTGCAGGATGCCTGGATAAGGCATTTAGCAAGTTTGGGAGATGATGCTGACAGAACTGTGGGCAATTATGACAAAGTAGGCAAGAGTATACAATGGGGAACAGACAGTGTCTTCAGTAATTTGTGTTGGGTAAACTGGACAGTCTCATGCCAAAGAAACGACTACGTTCCCACGTCACTAAAACCTCAAAATGGATTAAAGCTTAAGTCTTAAGACTTGAAAACATAAAACCTCTAGAAAAACATAGTACCTTCTTTGACATTGGTCTTGGCAATATGTTTTTTTAATGTGTCTTTAGGCAAGAGAAAAGCAAAAATAAAACAAACAAGACTACATCAAACCAAAAAGCTTTTGTACCGCAAAGGAAACTTAACAAAATGAAAAACAGTATGCTGAATGGGAGAAGGCATTTATTTGCAAATAATACATCAGATAAGGGGTTAATATCCAAAATACACAAAGAACTCATAGAACTCAACACCAAAAGGACTAACAGTCCCACCAAGGATCTGAATATAAACATTTTTTCCAAAGATATAGATACATATGACTAAGACACATGAAAAGATGCTCAACATAAAAAAGCTCCCATTACTAAACATCAGGGGAATGCAACTGAAAATCACAATGAGATAACACCTCACACATGTCAGAATAGCTATTACAAAAAGATAAGAAATAACAACTGTTGGTGAGGATATGGAGAAAACCCTTGTGCACTGTTGGTGGTACAAGTTGACTCAAGCATTATGGAAAACACTATGGAGATTCCTTAAAAGTAGAACTACCATCAGTTCATTCGCTCAGTCATGTTCAACTCTTTGTGACCCGGTGAACTGCAGCACACCAGGCCTCCCTGTCCATCACCAACTCCCGGAGGTCACCGAAACTCATGTCCATTGAGTCGGTGATGCCATCCAGACATCTCATCCTCTGTCGTCCCCTTCTCCTCCTGCCCCCAATCCCTCCCAGCATCAGGGTCTTCTCCAATGAGTCAGCTCTTCGCATGAGTTGGCCAGAGTATTGGAGTTTCAGCCTCAGCATCAGTCCTTCCAATGAACAGCCAGGACTGATCTCCTTTAGGATGGACTGGTTGGATCTCCTTGCAGTCCAAGGGACTCTCAAGAGTCTTCCTCCAACACCACAGTTCAAAAGCATCAATTCTGCTCTCAGCTTTCTTCACAGTCCAACTCACATCCATAATCACCACAGGAAAAACCATAGCCTTGACTAGACGGACCTTAGTTGGCAAAGTAATGTCTCTGCTTTTTAATATGCTATTTAGGTGATCTAGCAATTCCACTTTGCATATTTTTTACAAGGGAAAAAGAAACACTGATTAGAAAAGGTGTATGCATTCCTATGTTTATTGCAACATTATTTAACAATGGGCAACATATGGAAACCCCCTGAATGTCCAGCAATAGATGAATGGATGAAGATGTGGTATATTATACATAGTGGAATATTAGCCATGAAAAGAAGAATCTTTTATGATTTCAATGTGACAGTATGAATGGTCCTAGAGGTTATTATGCTAAGTGAAATAAGTCAGAAAGAAAAAGGAAGTGTGACTTTAACTTACATGTGGAATCTAAAAAACAGCAAATGAAAAAAGGAAAACAATAGATACAGAGAAGAAATAGTGATTGCCATAAGGGAGGGAGTGGTGGGTTGAATGCAATAGGTGGAGAGTAAGAGGTACAGACTTCCAATTACAATATAAATGAGTCATGAGGATGAAATATACAACATGTGGAATGTACTCAGTAATACTGTAATATCTTTGTATGGTGACAGATGACTTACCATAGTAAACATTTTGTAATGTATAGAAATATTGAATCACTGTGTTGTGCCCCTGGAATTAACAAAGTATTACAGGTCAATTATGCTTCAGTTAAAAAAAATAAAGTTCTTTGAAAAGATCAATAGAATTGATAAGCTTCTAGTCAAGCTAACTGAAAGAAAATACAAATTAGTAAGATCCAAAATAAACGGACATTACTGCAGATCCCATGGATATTAGAAGGATATTCAGGAAATACTATGAACAACCATATGTCCACCAATTTGGTAACCTAGATTAAATGGAGCAATTCCTTAAAAAATACATCTGCCAAAACTTACACAAGAAGAAAAAGACTGAATACGCCTGTATCTAATAAACTGAATCGATAATTAAAAACCTTTCAGAACAGTAGCAGGCCCAGATAGATTGATTACTGGTGAGTTAAAACATTTAAGGAAGAATTTATGCCAATTCTATATAGTCTCTTCCAGAAGATAAGATGCAGAAGGGAACCTCCTAACTTTATATGAGTCCAGCGTTATTCTAAAGCCAAAACCAGATAGTCTTTAAAACTATAGAGCAGTCTCTATCATGAATACAAATGCAAAAGTTCTCAAGAAAATATTAGCAAATCAAAACCAAAACATATGCAAAGAATTTATTCCAGGTATGCAAGTTTGATTAACCATCTGGAAATCCATTAATCTCCCACATCAACAGGCTAACAAAGAAAAATCACATGATTATATCAATAGATACAGAAAAAGTATTTGACAAAATCCATCACTCATTTTTTTTTAAATTAACAAACTAGGCATAGAGTGGAACTCTCAACTTGATAACACCTACAGCTAATATAATGGCAAGAAACTAGAAGCTTTTCCACTAAGAGAAGGAACAAGGCCAATGTCCTCTCACTGTTCTTTTCAACATCATACTAGAAGATCTAGGTAATGCGGTAACAACAAAAAAGGGAAATAAAAGTTACACAGGGTGGAAAAGAGGAAATAAAATGTTCATTTATTACATGATGGTCTATATAGAATTAACAAAAAATTTCTGGAACTAATAAAGTTATTAGAGCAAGTTTACAGGATACAAGGTTAATGTACAAAAGGTTATTAACACTTTTATTACACCAGCAATAAACATGTAGAATTTTAAATTTAGAATGTGTTACCATTTACATTAACACTCAAAAGATTTAGTTATATGTAAATCTAAGAAAATACATATAAGATCTATATGGGGAAAACTACAAAACTCTGATGAAAGAAACTTAAAAAGAACTATAGGTAGAGAGATGTTCATGGATGGGAAATTTTAATTTTGTCAAGATGTCCATTCTTCACAATGATTTATAGGTTCAATGCAATTCCTATTAAAATGCCAGCAATGTTACTTTGTGGATGTCGACTAAGTGATACTAAAGTATATCTGAAGTGATGAAAGACCAGAATTGCCAGTACTGAAGTTGGAGGACTGATACTGCCTGACTTCACGACTTACAATAAAGCTACAGTAACCAAGTGTGGTATTGGATGATAAAATAGTCATATGGATAATTGGAACAGAATGAAGAACCCTGAAAGAGACTCACATAAATATCACTGTATTTCTGTGAAAATGTCACTGATCTTGATGAAATACAAAGGCAGTAAAATGGAGGAAAGACGTGCTAAGTCACTTCAGTCGTGTCTGACTCTTTACGACCCCATAGACATATGTACAATTTAAAAATATAAGCAACTTAAAGTATACATGAAGGTATACAAATAGCTGACTGTGGCTCAGATCATGAATTCCTTATTGCCAAATTCAGACTTAAATTGAAGAAAGTGGGGAAAACCACTAGACCATTCAGGTATGATCTATATCAAATCCCTTATGACTATACAGTGGAAGTGAGAAACAGATGTAAGGGACTAGATCTGATACAGTGCCTGATGAACTATGGACAGAGATTCATGACATTGTACAGGAGACAGGAATCAAGACCATCCCCACAAATAGCTGTGAAAAGAGAAACAAAAAGCAAAGGAGAAAAGGAAACATATAGCCATTTGAATGCAGAGTTCCAAAGAATAGCAAGAAGAGATAAGAAAGCCTCCCTCAGTGATCAGTGTAAAGAAATAGAGGGAAACAATAGAATGGGAAAGACTAAAGAATCTCTTCAAGAAAATTAGAGATACCAAGGGAACATTTCATGCAAAGAGGGGCTCGATAAAAGACAGAAATGGTATCAACCTAACAGAAGCAGAAGATATTAAGAAGAGGTGGCAAGCATACACAGAAGAACTGTACAAAAAAGATCTTCACAACCCAGATAATCATGATGGTGTGATCACTCACACTCACGTAGAGCCAGACATCCTGGAATGTGAAGTCAAGTGGGCCTTAGGAAGTATCACTACAAACAAATCTAGTGGAGGTGATGGAATTCCAGTTGAGCTATTTCAAATCCTGAAAGATGATGTGTGAAAGTGCTGCACTCAATATGCCAGCAAATCTGGAAAACTCAGCAGTGGCCACAGGACTGGAAAAGGTCAGTTTTCATTCCAATCCCAAAGAAAGGCAATGCCAAAGAATGCTCAAACTACCACACAATTGCACTCATCTCACACGCTAGTAAAGTAATGCTCAAAATTCTCCAAGCCAGGCTTCACCGATACATGAACTGTGAACTTCGTATGTTCAAGCTAGTTTTAGAAAAGGCAGAGGAGTGAGTGAGTGAAGTCGATGAGACGTGTCTGACTCTTTGCGACCCCATGGACTGTAGCCTACCAAGCTCCTCTGTCCATGGAATTTTCCAGGCAATAGTACTGGAGTGGATTGCCATTTCCTTCTACCAGAGATCAAATTTCCAACATCTGCTGGATCATCGAAAATGCAAGAGACTTCCAGAAAAATACCTATTTCTGCTTTACTGACTATGCCAAAGCCTTTGACTGTGTGGATCACAATAAACTATGGAAAATTCTCTAAGAGATGGGAATACCAGACCACCTGACCTGCCTCTTGAGAAACCTGTATGCAAGTCAGGAAGCAACTGTTGGAACGGACACGGAAAAATAGACTGATTCCAAATTGGTAAAGGAGTATGTTAAGGCTGTATATTGTCACTCTGCTTATTTAACTTATATGCAGAGTACATCATGAGAAACGTTGGGCTGGATGAAGCACAAGCTGGAATCAAAATTGCTGGGAGAAATATCAATAACTTCAGATATGCAGATGATACCACCCTTATGGCAGAAAGTGAAGAAGAACTAAAGAGCCTCTTGATGAAAGTGAAAGAGGAGACTGAAAAAGTTGGCTTAAAGCTCAACATTCAGAAAACGAAGATCATGGCATCTGGTCCCATTACTTCATGGCAAATAGTTGGGGAAACAGTGGAAACAATGTTTTTATTTGGGAGGGGCTCCAAAAACACTGCAAATGGTGATTGCAGCCATGAAATTAAGAGACGCTTATTGCTTGGAAGGAAAGTTATGACCACCTAGGCAGCATATTAAAAAGCAGAGACATTACTTTGTCAGCAAAGGTCCATCTAGTCAAGGCTATGGTTTTTCCAGTAGTCATGTATGGATGTGACAGTTGGACTATAAAGAAGGCTGAGCGCTGAAGAATTGATGATTTTGAACTGTGGCGTTGGGAAAGACTCTTGTGAGTCCCTTGGACTGCAAGGAGATCCAACCAGTCCATCCTAAGGGAGTTCAGTCCTTGGTGTTCATTGGAAGGACTGATGTTGAAGCTGAAACTCCAATACTTTGGCCACCTGATGTGAAGAACTGACTCATCTGAAAAGACCTTGATGCTGGGAATGATTGAAGGCAGGAGAAGAAGGGGACAACAGAGGATGAGATGGTGGGATGGCATCACTGACTAAATGGACATGGGTTTGGGTAGACTCCAGTAGTTGTTGATGGACAGGGAGGCCTGGTGTGCTGCATTTCATGGGGTTGCAAAGAGTCGGACACAACTGAGCAACTGAACTGAATTTGCCTAGTTTTAAACAATAATATCTGGCAGAATCTATGTCTATTTCACTGTAGAGCCTAAAGAAATAATAAAGACATGCAACTTAATCCCAAGAGCTTTCAAGAAGTGAGGTGCATTTGCTCTGCCATCACCCAGCAAATATATCATGAGAATATATCATTTGAATAGCATGTTTCTTTAAACATAGGATTGGTAGATAAGTCAAGGTTAAGTAGGAAAAATATATCCAAGGCCATGAAGTCACCTTGATATGTTTTCTGATTGCTGGATCCTTTTTCTGTCCCACAAGCACATTTCAAAGTAGAACTATGGAATTTTAGTTTCAAAGAATTTAAAGTTGAAAGGGACCTTAGGTGTGATTTAGTCCAGTTTTCACATTATGAATGAAGTCACTCAGTTGTGTCCAACTCTTTGTGACCCCATGGACGGTAGCCCACCAGGCTCCGCAGTCCATGAGATTTTCCAGGCAAGAATACTGGAGTGGGCTGCCATTTCCTTCTCCAGGGCATCTTCTCAACCAGGGATCGAACCCAGGTCTCCTGCATTGCAGACAGACGCTTTACCATCTGAGCCACTGTCTCCTGCACTGCAGACAGACGCTTTACCATCTGAGCCGGCTCAGAGGTTAAAGCATCTGCCTGCAATGCAGGAGACCTGGGTTTGATCCCTGGGTTGGGAAGATCCCCTGGAGAAGGAAATGGCAACCCACTCCAGTATTCTTGCCTAGAGAGTCCCATGGACAGAGGAGCCTGGTGGGCTACACAGTCCATGGGGTTGCAAAGAGTCGGACACGACTGAGCAACTTCACTCACTCAGTCCAGTTTTCACATTATAGCCTTGCAAAAATCAAAGCCTAGTAATGGAAACGGACTTGTTTGGAGACAGGATGTTAGTAGAAGAGTTAAGAAGAGAATCTGAGTTATAATTTAAACAAATTTAATTTTTATATAGTCATAAAATAATATTTAAAACAAAATTAACTACAATGCCAACTATTACCACTTGGGGGTGTCTGCAATATCCCCTGTACATATATTGTCTTATTTAAGCTATATATAGATTGTCTTG
>SJXQ01009314.1:0-102539 GCA_006408695.1 Aepyceros melampus
ATCGTGGGGTTGCAAAGAGTCCGACATGACTGAGCGACTGAACTGAACTGAAGGAAAGATTATGGTAACCTTGCACCTATAACCAGTTGGTCAGAAGCACAGATAACAACCAGGACAAGCCACTGGCATCTGGAGTAGAGGGAAGATTAGTGTCTAAACCTTTAACCTGTGCAACCTGACACTATCTCTAGGTAGATAGTGTCAGAATTGAGTTAAACTGAAGGATACCCAGCCAGTGTCCCAAAATTATTTGGTGTGGGGAAGCCCCTCACACGTTTGGTGACCTGAAATGTCAGGAGTAGTGTGGTGATAGTGTGGGAGTAAGGAGACAGACAGCAAGAATGTGTTTTTTCTCACACTTTCTTAATTTCATTTTTAGGCCATTTATTGCTAATGTTTAGAAATATAATCGATTTTGTGTCTTATATCCTGCAACCTTGAACACATTAGTTCTAATGATTTTTATTAGATTGAATTATTTAGTATTTTTTAGATATATGATCATGTCATCCGCAAGAAAGGATATTTTTATTTTCTGTCTTGAATCCTTTCTTTTCTTTTTTTGTTAGCTTGCTTAGTTTTCCTGGCTAGCACCTTCACTACAATGTTCAATAGAATTGGCAGGAGCACTTGCCTTTTTCCTAATCTTAGGGAAAAGTTTTCAGTATTTCATCCTTAAGTATATTTCCTGTGGATTTTTCATAGAAAGCCTTTCGTAGATTGAAAACATTCCCTTCTGTTCTTAGTTTGTTGAGTATTTTTGTCGTGAAAGCACATTAGATTTTGTCACATGCTTTTTCTGCCTCTATTGAGGTAATTATGTAGCTTTTGTCTTTTATTCTATGGAATGTTGTAGTATACTAATTGATTTCCATATGTTACGCCACTTTTGTGTTCTTGGGATAAATTCTACTTGATACAGTACTTTATACTTTATATGTTGCTGACTCACTTTTCCATCTATATTTAAGGAACATTGGCTATAGCTTTCTTTTCCTGCAATGTCTGTCTGGTTTCAATATCAGTGTAGTAATAGCTTCATTGAATGAGTTATGAAGTATTCCCTCTTTTTCTGTTTTTTGGGGGGAGAGTTTGTGAAACATTTGTGCTAATTCTTCCTTAAGGATTTGTTAGAATTCACCAATGAAGTCATCTAGACCTCAGCTTTTGTGTGGGAAGTTTTTTTTTAATTAATTATTTAATATCTATTTATATCATTTATTCTTGAGTTTAAGTAATTTGTAACTTTCTAGGAAGTTGTTCATTTTGCCTGTGTTATCTAATTTGTTGACATACAATTGTTTATAGTATTTCCTTTTCATCTTTTGTATTCTGTAAAGTTAGTAGTGATGCCTTTTTATTCATGATTTTAGTGTTGGAGTATTTTTTTCTTGGTCAGTCCTAGCTTAAGTTTTGTCAGTTTTGTTGGTCTTCAAAGAACCAAACTTTTCATTTCATTGGTTTTTTTTCTAATGCTTCTTAAATTCTATTTTTCATTAATTTCCACTGTAGTTTACATTATTATAAAATGTGCTTGTTTGTCTCTAGTAACACTTTTTGTCTTAAAGTCTATTTGCCTGATATTAGTATAACTATTCCAACTCTTTTTAGGTACCTTTGGTGTGTTATATCTTTTTCCATCCTTTCACTTTCAACCTATTTGTGTCTTTGAATGTAAAGCATATCTTTTGTTGATAGCATATAGTTGGATTGAGGTTTTCTATCCATTTTTCCAACCTCTGCTCTTTTATTAGAGTTTTAGTCCGTTCACATTCAAGTAATTACTGATAAGCTAGGGTTTCATTTGTCGTTTTGTTATTTTTTTCAGTATGCCTTGTGGATTTTTTGCTCCCTTGTGTCTTCATTAATGCCTTCTTTTGTGTTTAATAGATAGTTTCTAGCGTGAAACATTTCCTTGCCTGCTCACTCTCTCTGAAAGAAGACAGAGAGACAGGGGAGAGGGACATGGGTTGAGAGAGAGAAGAGAGACAAAGACAGAAATACATGGACATAAACAGATTTACATTCATATACGTATGTGTGTTTTTTACTTATTTTTCCTCATGGTTGGCCTGACGATACCAAGATCTTAACTTAAAACAACCTAGTTTGAATTAACACCCTTCATTTTTATAGCACATTCTCATTTACATGTTTTTCATTTAATTCTTAGGAAAGAGAAAGTGGAAATCTGGGCTGGAAACTCTTTCTCTAACATGGCCTAAGTACCTGCTGGGAGCAACGTTACTCACAAAAAATGCTTCTCTGCAAACAAATTATAGCCCAGTGACGGAGCTCCCTTTCCTTTTTATGTTTGTACGCATGTATTCATGGCTGTGTCAGGCCTTAGCTGCAGCCTGTGGGATCTTCCTTGGTACACGCAGGCTCTCCAGTTGAGTGAGCAAACTCAGTGGTTGTGGTGAGTGGGCTTGGTTGCCCTGTGGCACATGGGATCATAGTTCCTGACCAGGGATCAAACCCATATCCCTCGCTTTGGAAGGTGGATTCTTAACCACCAGACTATCAGGAAAGTCCCAAGCAATCCCTTTCTGATTTCCAGAGCATAGATTTTCAGCGTGATCAGAACACCTTTATATGGAGTTTCTAACTTCCACAGTGCATTCACACACATCAGTGATTCTCAAAATATGGTCTGAGGACCCCTGAGTTTTCCTGAAATGCTTTCAGGGATTCTTAAAGACAAAATTAGTTTCATAATAATACCAAGATGTTATTTGCCTTTCTTAGCTTTTATCCTTTCACGTGAGTGCAGTAGAAATTTATGGAGGTTACATGACATGTAATATCATACCACATTGAATGGAGAAGCAGGTACAAGAATTTACCATATCTATTAAGTCGGGCATTAAAGAGATTTATAAAACTGCAAATCCATGATATCCTTCTCTCTAAGTTGCTTTTGATAATATAGTGATATCTCATAAAATATGTCCTTTATTTTGTCATATAATGGTTTATTAGTAGTAATTTTATTTTATTTTTTTAGTAGTAATTTTAAATGAGTTAAGTTTTTAAATTTCCCAGTATTAATTTATAATATGATTAATATTGATAAATATAATACATTTAAACAAAGGCTTCTTTGGGTTCTTGATAAATATTAAGAGTATAAAGGGGCCTGAAACCAAAAATTTTTGAGAGTTGCTAACACAACTCACTTAACCATCGCAACACGTGGAAAATGAGACAGATTCAGCCTCTTACCACCATAGCACTTTGGATGAGAAAACAGAGGCTATAGACCTGGGAGTGTATTTGAAAGGACCTGCTTTGATGGGAAAGCAGTTGATGGTTCTAAGGCCAGAACCGAACCAGTTAACTGAAATGACTGAATTGACACAAGACAGGAGATTTAAGCTCTTGATGGCCATTTACGCAGCTGAGTTCTCCCAGGCTTTTATATACTCTTTTCACCTTGGCGTCCATGATTCCATGTTCCTGGTTTTGCTAATGGTTCCCTTTCTTCAACCTGCCCCTCAACTATTGCTATGACCCAACATTCTGTCTCAGCCTCCTTTCCACCTCCCTTTCTCATCTCCCTGGATGAGCCCACCCATACATAAGATGTGTCCCAAATGTGTCTTCTCTAACTTAGATCTATCTCTTGAATTTCAAAGCTAAGTACTGAATGTGTCTACCTGGATACGCTTAGATATTTATACTCAATAGTCTCTAATCACCAGAAATTCAACGTATTGTACAGGTAATGTGACAGTGAACAAGACATAGTTCCTGTCCTGAAGGAAACAGCAGTCTAGTAGAGATGATTAGTGTGGCCAAAACCAACTTCTATATTTTTAGGCCTTGTTATTATCATAACACTGGCCCAGTTACCCAAGACTCCTCCTTTTTCCCCATCCCCTCCATCCAGTAAGTCGCCAGGTTTTATGCATTCTATTTCTGTAATGTCTTTCCAGTCTTCCCTTCTCTCCATCTCTACTGCAACTCCCTAAGTTGAAGCATTCCTGGTCTCTCTTATGCAGTGGCAGTAATTTCATAGCCACTCTCTTGGCCCCCTGTCTCATCCCCATAAAATTTACACTGTACACTACTGCCTGAGTGATCTTTTCATAACCTCAAATCTGCTCTCCTTCCTACCATGCTACACCTCTTCAATGACTTCTCTTCCCTGTACAATAAAATCTGAACTCATTAGCCTTGTAAGTTTCTCCAGGAACTGACTTTTACTTTATTTCCTATCACTCCTCTGAATGTAACCATGACATTTCAAATGATGTTTCTGATAGCAAGAATGTCCTCCCTAATCATCTTGTCATCCTTTGTGACCCTCCTCAAGTATCTTCCCTGTTAAAATTTTTATGACCTTCCAAGAAGTCTTAGTCTGCCGCTATATCTTGCATAGGTCTCTTTTCATTACAGTATTTGCCACGCTGTATTATAACTTTTATCTCCACAGTTACTCCTTCTCCGGACAGAACACTCTGATGGCCAGAACTTTGTCTTATTCACCTTGGTATCACCCGTCCTCGCCCAGTGCCTGGCAGACTTGTTGTTCAGTTACTCAGTCAAGTCCAACTCTTTGCAAACCCATGGACTACAGCATGCCAGGTTTCCCTATCCTTCACTGTCTCCCAGAGTTTGCTCAAACTCATGTCCATTGAATTGGTGATGCCATCCAACCATCTCATCCTCTGTCATCCCCTTCCCTTCCTGCCCTCCATCTTTCCCAGCATCAGGATCTTATCCAAAGGGTTGGCTCTTCGCATCAGGTGGCCAAAGTATTGGAGCTTCAGCTTCAGCATCAGTCCTTCCAATGAATATTCAGGACCGATTTCCTTTAGGATCAACTGGTTGGATCTCCTTGCAGTCCAAGGGACTCTTGAGAGTCTTCTCCAGTATCACAGTTTAAAAGCATCAATTCTTCACTGCTCAGCCTTCTTTATGGTCCAACTCTCACATTCATACATGTTACTGGAAAAACCATATCCTGGCAGAGAGTGGGTATTAAATAAATATTTACTGATTTAATGTTCAGTTCAGTTATCATGTCCGACTCTTTGCGACCCCATGAATTGCAGCACGCCAGGCCTCCTTGTCCATCACCAACTCCCGGAGTTCACTCAAACTCATGTCCATCGAGTCAATGATGCCATCCAGCCATCTCACCCTCTGGCATCCCCTTCTCCTCCTGCTCCCAATCCCTCCCAGCATCAAAGTCTTTTCCAATGAGTCAACTCTTCGCATGAGGTGACCAAAGTACTGGAGTTTCAGCTTTAGCATCATTCCTTCCAAAGAACACCCAGGGCTAATCTCCTTTAGAATGGACTGGTTGGATCGCCTTGCAGTCCAAGGGACTCTCAAGAATCTTCTCCAACACCACAGTTCAAAAGCATCAATTCTTCGGCGCTCAGCCTTCTTCACAGTCCAACTCTCACTTCCATACATGACCACTGGAAAAACCATAGCCTTGACTAGACGGACCNTCCCAGGGTTGATCTCCTTCAGAATGGACTGGTTGGATCTCCTTGCAGTCCAAGGGACTCTCAAGAGTCTTCTCCAACACCACAGTTCAAAAGCATCAATTCTTCGGTGCTCAGCCTTCTTCACAGTCCAACTCTCACATCCATACATGACCACTGGAAAAACCATAGCCTTGACTAGACGGACCTTAGTCGGCAAAGTAATGTCTCTGCTTTTGAATATGCTATCTAGTTGGTCATAACTTTCCTTCCAAGGAGTAAGCGTCTTTTAATTTCATGGCTGCAATCATCATCTGCAGTGATTTTGGAGCCCCCAAAAATAAAGTCTGACACTGTTTCCACTGTTTCCCTGTCTATTTCCCATGAAGTGATGGGACCGGATGCCATGATCTTCATTTTCTGAATGTTGAGTTTTAAGCCAACTTTTTCACTCTCCTCTTTCACTTTCATCAAGAGGCTTTTTTGTTCCTCTTCACTTTCTGCCATAAAGGTGGTGTCATCTGCATATCTGAGGTTATTGATATTTCTCCCGGCAATCTTGATTCCAGCTTGTCTTTCTTCCAATCCAGCATTTCTCATGATGTAATCTGCATAGAATTTAAATAAGCAGGGTGACAATATACAGCCTTGATATACTCCTTTTCCTATTTGGAACCAGTCTGTTGTTCCATGTCCAGTTCTAACTGTTGCTTCCTGACCTGCATACAAGTTTCTCAAGAAGCAGGTCAGGTGGTCTGGTATTCCCATCTCTCTCAGAATTTTCCACAATGTATTGTGATCCACACAGTCAAAGGCTTTGGCACAGTCAATAAAGCAGAAATAGATGTTTTTCTGAAACTCTCTTGCCTTTTCGATGTTAATGGTATATAAAATATGGATCAAGTCCAAACTTTTTCCCATTTTCTACCCAATCACCGAAGCCCAAAACATGGATGTCTCTATTAATAGAGACCACTCTTCCTTTTATCCTTGTCAAGGTCATCAAGTCCAACTTATTTTCTTTCTGTAAAATGGCACTCCACTCCAGTACTCTTGCCTGGAAAATCCACGGACGGAGGAGCCTGGTAGGCTGCAGTCCACAGCGTTGCTAAGAGTCAGACATGACTGAGTGACTTCACTTTCACTTTTTACTTTCATGCATTGGAGAAGGAAATGGCAACTCACTCCAGTGTTCTTGCCTGGAGAATCCCAGGGACGAGAAAGCCTGGTGGGCTGCCGTCTATGGGGTCGCACAGAGTCAGACACGACTGAAGCACTTAGCAGCAGCAATCTCTCTCCAATATGCCAGTTGCCCTCTGTTACCATCTTTAGAGAAGTCCTCTCTCCTTCATGAACACTGTACCCGTATTTTCAACTTCAAAAATCGGGACATGGAATTTTCATGACCCCTCTAAATATGAGGTATTTTAAGAAACAGATGTAAATCATAAATATTTGAAATTCTTTAAATGTTTCAGTGATTTCCAGGGATAGCAATAGAGAATATTTGAAATAATAATGTTATGAAGAATTCAGGTTGGGCGGTCATGTAGCCTTGATTATAAGGTTCTTAGGCCTCTGTTTTAAGAGTCTCCAACCTTAAGCTATTTATCATCTGAGTGACAAAGGACAAATGCAGAGTCAGGAATAACTAAAAATACAATATTGTAAGTACCAAATAAGTGGGGAAGTTATTGGGAAGAGAAATACAGAGGGGATGTGACCTGAGCTGGGCTTTAAGATCATTGTAACAGAGGTGTACCAGCTCACATCCAAAAGTGCGCATGTGGAAACACCCCAACTCCAATTCCCACTGAAAGAGCTGAACTTGTCTAGCAGCTGAAGCTGACTGACCTGACTGGAGAAAGCTAACGCATGCATAGTTCTTTCTTGAGCAATCTGAGATCTATAGCTCGGTCTAGTATAGAAAGATAAGCTACGTCAGTTAGATTCCCTTCTGGAATCTGAAATTGGTAAATCAAAACAGGAGATACGACAACACAGGCAATTGCTGAAAGACTTGCTTAGGTACTAGCTTCAGATAAAGGTGGGGCTGGAGAGTTCAGAGCTAGTCAGAGCCATGTGTAAGCCAAAATTATGAGGAAATAGAAAATAGGAGCAGACAGAACCAGCTGTCAGTAAAGGAGCCAGCACTCAAGGTAAGTGGCAATGGCAAAGGGAAAGAAAGACCCTGCCACTGAGACAAGAGAGGTGGACAGGCTGAAACCACTTTGGAACTTAAAGTCTTGTCCCCTGCAGTCCAAATCTTTGTGTAGCCTTACAGTCATTCCTTAACCTTTTTCCCTGGTGATTTCTTGGAATGCTGTTCTTTGCAACCTGAGCACTAAACTGAAATAGATTCAATCAAGCAAAGTGGAGGAGAAGAGAATTCCAGGAGCCCAGCTCAGTATGGATGGCACACAAAGACTGAATTTCTCATGGACTAATCAAGGAAGCCAGGAAAAGGAATTTTTTTTTTTAAGGTGGGAGATAAGTGACTAGAACACCTTCAATTTTAAATAAGTGAAACTGGTATTTGCCAAATGAATGAATGCATGATTGTAGGTTAGGGCAGAAAGTACACAGTTTGAAATAATAGGAACCAGGACTCTACACTTGATACCATCAGCATTCAGTTCAGTTCAGTTGCTCAGTCGTGTCCGACTCTTTGCGACCCCATGAATCGCAGCATGCCAGGCCTCCCTGTCATCCATCACCAACTCCTAGAGTTCATTCAGACTCGCGTCCATGGAGTCAGTGATTCCATCCAGCCATCTCATCCTCTGGCGTCCCCTTCTCCTCCTGCCCCCAATCCCTCCCAGCATCAGAGTCTTTTCCAATGAGTCAAATCTTTGCATGAGGTGGCCAAAGTACTGGAGTTTCAGCTTTAGCATCATTCCTTCCAAAGAAATCCCAGGGCTGATCTCCTTCAGAATGGACTGGTTGGATCTCCTTGCAGTCCAAGGGACTCTCAAGAGTCTTCTTCAACACCACAGTTCAAAAGCATCAATTCTTTGGCGCTCAGCCTTCTTCACAGTCCAACTCTCACATCCATCCATGACTACTAGAAAAACCATAGCCTTGACTAGATGGACCTTAGTCGGCAAAGTAATGTCTCTGCTCTTGAATATGCTATCTAGGTTGGTCATAACTTTTCTTCCAAGGAAGTTGGGAACAGGAAAAAGATACCATTGGTATAGTGTTTGAAAAATCTCGAAGGTCTTCAAAGACATTCCATTTGCCAACATTGCAGCATGCATGTCCCAGTCCTACCATGATGTATTGAGCATGTATGGGCAACATGTGTCTAAGAGAAGAAAGAAAAGCAGTCAGTGGCAGGGAAGCAGCACTATCCATTATGATGGCCTGAAGGAGGCGTCCACTCAGACATCCTAGAAGCTAAGAAAAAGAGTCAGAGACCTTAGGCCTGGCCCAAGCTGTGAAAAGTGCTGCATATATTCCTAACGAACTGGCAATAGCCATAAGATCAGGGAATGTGACCTCTGTGTGCAAACTCATGCATGCACAGCTCTAAATGGACCCATTATGGTAAGGTCTGCTGGGCTTCCATGGACTTCCATGTAGAACCCAGATGTTAGCTGTCATCTCATCCTCTCAACCAGGCTTTTGCAGCAGCTGTCTGTTTCACACCACATCAACATGAACTCAGATCTCAGCTGCTCTTTAAATGTGCCCCTCTACCCCAAATCCGTTCACATCCCATTAATGAACAGCAGAAAATCTCCTGACAGTTTTCCTGAGGAAATATACACTGCACACCCCACAGCGAACAATTAAAAAGAAGACGCAGTCAGACATGATGTTCTGAAAAGCCATCCTTTGCTGGACAACCACCAGGGATCCCTTTTTCAGCCCATCCCCCGGTCTAACCTCCAGGATCCTCTTTATCGTTTAGATTTCTCCTGCTCTATTATACAAGGTCATTCTGCTCACTCTAGCTCTGTTCCTAAATTTGCATAGCACATAAAACAAATTTGCACAACAAAGCCCAAAACACAGCTTTGATAAATAAACTGTGGCCCACTGCAGTTCACAGGACCCACCTTCCTCAAAATGACAACTGAGGTTATAAACAAAGCTATTGCTATTACACACACACACACAGCAATAAACGTATGGATTAGTAGTTTCCACAGTGGCACCAGCTGTCTTTCCTCAGCCCCATCACTCTGCTCCCTGGGCTTGTTTCTTATTTAATCTAGAGGACAGTCTGGGTGAATTCCATCTGCAGCCCAGCTCTCGGTTTGGACTCTGTGTGAGAGTAAAGTGAAAAGACAGTGGAGGGTGAAGAAGCCAGCTATAGATACTATCTGTGTGTATTGTTGGGGCTGGGGGAAGAGGTAGTAGGAGAGAGGAGAATGGATAGGAAAATGGGGCAGGCAGGGTCGCAGTGGCAGGGAGAGTGAGGTGCAGGGCTGTCTCCCCCTCCAGCAGGCACGACACAGCCCAAATGCAGAGCATGGAGGAGAAATGGCTTTGTCTCGGCAGCCGCCCACGCCCTGACTGCATGAAGCCTCACTCTGGGCCCACAGTGACTTTGTGAAGGGGATGCAGTCTCCTGCAGGGGCCAACAGTCTCAGGGAAAAGAAGAGCGCAGCAGAAAGAGCACCCAGCTTTCCAATACGCTCTGCTCTCATCTGCTTTCTTTTTCAAATGCATTTTCTGGATGCCATTTTCCTTCTAAGTTATCTATAGCTTCTCAGTTAGCCAGAAGGGGGCAGGGGCCGGAAATCCAACCACAGTGACAGCCAAGTGACCAGTTTCTGTGGGAACACCTATGGATGTCTACTGTACTGGGCAAGAACAGAACAAAGTCGCTTTTATCTCCAGCTTTCCAAAAGCCTTTGTGTGCTTCAGAAGCCGGTTATTATTGCATTATTAAAGCCCCAGTGAGCTGAGCCAAGGCATGGATACGCTAGAGCTGTCCCAGGCAGCTTCAGCTAGTTCAGACTTATCCTGTGACCTAACCTGACTCCTGACGTCCCATCCATTGCATCCCAGCAGAGGGGGAGCAGCCAGGCCCTTAGAGAAGGTGCCTTAGGCTTCTAACCAAACTGGTCCGTTCGGTTCCCAGTAATCATTTCGAGCCTAATCCATTTTGCCAATATTGTGTCTCTTAAAGCACCAGCAGTGTTAACTGGAGGAGAGACTGTTGCATAAGGACATGCATATCTGAAACCAGATTTTCCTGGGTTTCAGCCAGCAGGTTGCACAGGAGAGATTGGGAGGACAAAGCGTTTGGGTTTGTGAGTGTCACCGGGATGAGGGTTGGGGTGGGGACATGCGGGGGCATAGTTTGCTGAGAGCAGATTTGCTCCAGTTTGGTGCAGATTCCTAATCACCCATCTGTGAGCTTTGTCATCTGCCCCAGCCCCTGCTTTCACAGAGGAGAGGTAGCCCAGAGAGGCAAGGTGACTTGTCCAAGGTCACACAGTGACTAAGTGTCCTGCTGAGATAGCCACAGCCTGGACATGTGCTAAGCGTGTGTGGTGTTCACGCTCCAGACCTGCAGGCACAGGTGCCCTTTCACTGGCAGTGCCAGTTTCACAGTTGCATTTGGGCAGATAAGCCCCGAGAAGGCACAGACTGTCCATGTCCCTGGGCCTTGGGTGGCAAGCAGCAAGGCTCCGGCACGGGTAGGAGCTTATGTTTCTTGACAAACCCTTAAAAAAAAGGTCAGTGTCACATCCTCCAACCAGCTCCAGTGTGCTTATTTTCAAGTAGACATGGCAAAAACAGACCAGCTGGAGAGGCTGCAGAACCAGAGAACAGCAGAGGACTGCCATGGATGGTTGTAGAGTCCACACACTGTACGAAGGGCCTGGATGAGGGGCTGAGCAGTGGTCAAAGTCCAGCCTGCGTGTATGTGCATGCTCAGTCGTGTCTGACTCTGCGACCCCATGGACTGTAGCCCACCAGGCTCCTCTGTCCATGGGATTTTCCAAGCAAGAATATTGAGTGAGATGCCGGCTTCCAACTCCAAGGGATCTTCCTGACCCAGGGATTGAACTCATGTCTCGTGTCTCCTGCATTGGCAGGCAGATTCTTTGCCACTGTACCACCGGGGAAGCCTCTAGATCCAGCCTGCCTTCCACCAAGCGGGCATTGCCCTGGTACAATGCTCCTCATCTTTCACATCTCATGAAGACTTCCTCTTTGAGAAGAAAGTCTTCCCTTTTTGCTGGTCCTTCTGTACTTCCTTTCTACCTCATTCCTGTTCACTAAAGGTTTCACTTTCTTTTCAAATGTTTTTCAGTTTCACTTGCTAAGCTGTAATCACCAAACTAGTGATGAGCCCTGCTCACACTGCACTGTTTAAAGCCGCTGAATCCCTCTTCAGGCTACCTGGTCCACCTTCTGGACAGGCCTTCCCATGATGCTTCTGGCCACCTTTATTCATATGCTGCTTCCTCCAAGGAGCCTTCCCTGACCCTTATCTTTCCCCCTACACATCCCACCCTAGGAGTGAGGTTGATCCCCCACAACATCCTAGGACAACTTCGGGGAGATTTTGATACATTGTGCAATGGTCTGTTGATGAGCTCATCTTTTCCTTCCATCTGCCCTGTCCCAGTATGGTAGCCACCAACCATGTGTGGCTAGTGAGCACTTAAACTGGGTCTGGTCTGAATCTGTAAGCTACATACCACATGTTCAGTGTGAAAAAAAATAATGTAGAACACCAATAATTCTTATATGGATTACACATTGAAATGACAATATGCTAGATAAATTGAGTTAAATGGCTGATTAAAATTAATTTTACCTGCTTCTTTTTACTTTTTAATGGAGAAGTTTAAACTCTCCTAGGAGAGTTTAAATTGCCTATATGGCTTGCATTATATTTCTGCTGGACAGTGCTCCTTAGTCTATAGATCTCTAGGTCAGGGACCTGTCTTATTTTTCTTTGTATCCCCATTACCTAAGGCAGACACACATTTGGATGCAGAGAGCACAGCAGTACAGTTGTCACCCACTGTCACTGTCACTGTTGCTGCCTACCCGTCTGTCTCTACCAGGATGCTTTGTGTGCCCTGAGCAGAGACCATGCCCACCTAGCATAGTGCTTGACAGGAGGCAGATGCAGAAGAAATGTTATAGAATAAGGTGAAGGAAGTTTTTTGTCTAAATACGTTACAAGGCTTTCTTTTCATTTAATCTTGCTTTTTAATTCCACTTGACGTTCTCCCTTGGTGATGTGTACCCAGTCACTCAGTCGTGTCCGACTCTTTGCGACCCCATGGACTGAAGCTCGCCCGGCTCCTCTGTCCATGGAATTCTCCAGACAAGAATAGCAGAGTGGGTTGCCACGCCCTCCTCCAGGGGATCTTCCTGCCCCAGGGATCAAACCCGAGTCTCTTGCATCTCTTGCATTGCAGGTGGATTTTTACCCACTGAACTACCTGGGAAACCCATAGACGTGATACAGAAGCTTTGTAGGTGGGAAAGAGCCTGGTAACTGCAAGATCCTGACTGGATCTTCCTGCGCTGACAGAGGACGTGAGCAGAGGAGGAGCACAGCCTCAGCAAGAGCAGCTGTGGTCCCACAGCCAGCCCAGTGGTGTGTTACAGGAGGAGCAACCTTCTTAAAAATCCAGTGATTAGAAAAACCATACCGAGCGGTGCAAATAATCACAGGGCAAAGGTCATAGAATATAGAGATTCACATTCACAACAACATCACTTAATAGCTTGGCCTGTCATCTTAGGTACGGACCCAGGTGATGGCAAATTTTAAAAATCTTTACATATTTTTTTTTTTTAATCTTGTTCATTTAATTTTTTTTTGGCTGCACCACACAGCATGTGGGATCTTAATTCCCCAGCCAGGGATCAAACCCATGCTCCCTGCACTGGAAGCGCAGTATCTTAACCACTGGATTGTCAGGGAAGTCTCTAAAAATCTTTACATATTTTTTGACTATAGAAATAAAAGCTTATTCACTGTTAAAAAAAAATGTTTTTGAAGCCAAAACCTCATAATTATATAGGAACGTTTCAAGAGAAAAGTCAAAGTCCTCTGTGACCCACTCCACAGCAAAACTCAATAACCACTAATAACACATTGGTATTCTTCTTTCTAGCTGTTTCCATTGCAGATACTTTGCTTTGCTTTTGCTTTCTTTGTTGTTTTGTTTTTTTCCATGATGAGATTATATTCTAACTATTCTGCAACTTTCTTTTCAAGTGCTAATGGTATAGTGTCCATATTTCTCATGCCAGTATATAAAAATCTATCTGTTCTTTTAGTCAGATTAGAGTGTTCCATTTATTCAAATAAACCCCTTGTCCCTGGATATCAATCACAAGGACACTTCTTTGCTCTTACAAATAAGCTGTAGCAAACATTCTCAGACATGTCTTGGCAACTTTTGTGTTTCTATAAGCACAAAAATAATTTCATTTATTCCTAATGAAGATGGTGCTGCTAATCAAAATAGAACCACTGACATTAAAATTGAAAAACAG
Organism: Aepyceros melampus; assembly: GCA_006408695.1. Lineage (NCBI taxonomy): Eukaryota > Metazoa > Chordata > Mammalia > Artiodactyla > Bovidae > Aepyceros > Aepyceros melampus. The sequence goes on from SJXQ01009314.1 coordinate 13,932, forward strand.
AATGGGATGGGGGTGCAGGGAGGGGATGGTGATGGTACTGGTGGATTTTGGACTTGGTGTTAGTATTTTTGTAGTAATGAGGGGAAAATCTGTTTAGCATGCATCTCATTTTCTAGCTCGAATTCTAAAACTGTTCCTTTTAAATTTAATCTGAAAGCTCAGTTTTGGATCAGCCTGTGTGAAGTTCAAGAACATTCTCTTACCTATATCCCAGTTAGAACTGTAATTAGATATGTCCTTCGGCCTGGCATTCACTGGGTCAGCTTCCACTTTTTCCTACAGAAAGACTCATGGGTTCTTTAATTACATGGATAACTGTGGTTTGAAATTCAAAACAACAGTGTGTCTTTCATAATTCTCCTGAGAAAGAAAAATTCCAGTGGTAAACAATGCCCTTAGGGTTTCATCTCCCCAGCTGAGTGCATCTGGATGTCCCTCCTGGCTGTATTTTACATACTGATAATGCAGAAAAGTCACTAATCTCTCCTGGCCTGAGACATGGTGTTGTCAGGAATAACGTATGAATCATTACTGTCAGGATTACTGGTAGTGTATATAAAGCCCGAGAACAATGTACAGGTTCAAAGTACAGGTTCAAGTATTATTTTCAATTGAAACTACTAGGATTAAATAGCAAATGAGAGGTAAAAGTCAAAAGAATGAGAAGAAAAGAAGATCCAAGGACTATCAGTAGCCACTTTGGACGTTTCTATTGCAGCCACTTTGATACCTGTTTGCTACCGTGCCAGGAAGTGGTTCAATTGAGGGAGCTCTACCTGCCAAGTGCTGTCTGAAGGATTTTACACTCATCATCCTATTTAATTTTCCCAACAGATTTGTGAGGGAAGTCATCTTCTCCCATTTTAGATATGGAAAAACTGAGACCCAAGTTTAACGTTTAAATGACTTTCTCAGATTTATCAATGAAGTGGATAAACTGGTGTTAAAACTCAGAGCAGTTGCCAGGCAAGGTATTCCGTGACTTGCCTTGGAGAACACAGAGAATTGGGTCATTAATTTTTAATTTGCTAATGATTGCTGTGAAGTTTGTGAAACCTGATCATTTTTGTAAGTAGGTTACATATCCCTCATACATTATTTGCATCATTTAATTATTTAATGCATCCTTTTTTCATAACAGGGCAAAGGCAAACTTCTATATAGCCACAAATTCTGCGTAAGTGGGATTCAGAGCAATTAAAGTTTTATTGTTAAAACTCCACCACTACCTTCGTTTCTATATATTTGCTACATTTTTTAAGCTGTCCTTATATATGTGGTCCTGTTTTATCACCACCAAATTCTTAGAGGGTACACAGAGCAGGAATAATTATATCCATTTAACAGATTTGGAAACTGAAGTGGAGAAAAGGCTAAATCACTTTTCTATTGGTTTTAGTTGACTAGAAGCAGAAACAAATGGAGTATGGCTGCTCTGATGCCCACTCCCCCTATGAGGGTCAATGTGTAGTAGCAAACATCTAAGAGGGAGAGGCAGACACTCGGGTCAATGACTTATATTAGCCAAAAACTCTAGGATTTCATGACAGTGAGCAACACAATGCCTGGACAATGTGAAGATGGTTACTCACAGTTGGGGACAGATATGGAATTCATTTTATTTTATTTTTTCAGTTTTTATTGAAATAAAGTTGATTTACAATGTTGTATTAGTTACAGGTGTTCAGCAAAGGGATTCAGTTTTATATAAATAGATAGATCTACGTGTATGTGTTCAGTCACATCTGACTCTTTGCAATCCTTTGGACTGTAGCCCACCAGGTTTCTCCTGTCCCTGGGATTCTCCAGGCAAGAGTACTCGAGTGAGTTACCATTTCCTCCTCCAGGGGATCTTCCCAACCCAGGGATCGAAGTTGGGTCTCCTGCATTCCAAGCAGATTCTTAGCCCTCTGTGCCATCAGGGAAGTCCTTGTGTGTGTGTGTGTGTGTTCTTTTTTGAGTCTTTTCCATTATAGGTTATTAAAGATACTGAATAGAGTTCCTGGAATTCATTTTAAATATTGGAGAAAAGGCAATCGAGACTAGACAGTCCCTGAAGGTCAGTGGAACATTGTCCAGAACCCCTTGCCAACCCCCATGCAGAGCTAAACGTTCTGGCTGAGCAGCCCTCAACCATCAGATAGCTCAGAGTCTGGAGAGCAAGATAGGATGTTTGCGCACGGAGTGGCTGGCTGGCATTGGCTCCTGCTCCCTGACCTGACCTCCACTAGGTTCCCGAGATTAGGCAGCTTTTTCTGGGCAGAGTTAGAGAGGCCACACGAAGGAGACTTGGGTACTTCCTGCAACTGTGCATCTCAGCATACCTTTTCAGGGGCCTCCCTCTCTTCAAATATTGATGACCAGCTGTTTCATCATAAAGGCCGCACAGCCCTGCTGTCAGGGAAATGGAAGCTCCATCCCCTTAAGCAGGCCCACCCAGGCAAGAGCAGTGTTTCTAACAAGTGCTGTTCCTTTTCAGAGGGCTGCGTGGATGGTAGGCCACCTCCCTGGTGTGGGAACAGGCCACTTTGGGATGAGTCGGGTGATTGGTTGTCTATACATGTATGTAGGCTTGTATTTATACTTGAAACCACAGAAACAAAAGTCCTGAGCACATTTTCCACATGTAGGTGATATGTGACTTGCCTCTGGGCCTGAGCCTATCAGTGAGCTGAGGCCTGCTGCTGTCAGGGCCATCTGGGGTGTATCCGGCCTAATGGTCCAAATGCTGTCCTCCATGACTCCATCAGGCCACCAGAGACACTTTAAGTGTCTCCAATCAAAATTTTAGCCCTCATGCACAGAAATAAAATCCAAGTGTAACGTGAGAATTAGAGTATCCAGTTGGTGATTCTGGCTTTGAGTTTCAGTAGAGAACATCTTGATTTTATTATTTACCCACACATTGCTTTGTAAGGACTCTTCCTGTGCTGAGCCATGCTAAGTCACTTCAGTCATGTCCGACTCTTTGCAACCCCATGGACTATAGCCCACCAGGCTCCTCTTCCACGGGATTCTCCAGACAAGAGTACTGGAGTGGGTTGCCATGCTCTCCTCCGAGGGATATTCCTGATCCAGGGATAGAACCCATGTTTCCTGCGGCTCCTGCATTGTAAGCAGATTCTTTACTGCTGAATCACCAGGGAAGCCCCAAAGACTCTTCCTACCTAAAACTTAGTATCTCTGATAAAATTTTATCTTTTTGTGTTTGCGGTACACCTATGCCATTTCCTGGCCTTTGTTAACAGTAATTGACAGCTCCCAGAGAGAAAGAAAAGGAATAGGAAAAGATAATTCATACTTAATGAATACCATCTGAATGCCAGGATCTGTATAATGTATATGTCTTTTATATCTCCCTACAACCTTAAGAGGTCTGTATTAGAATCCTCATTTTACAGGTGAATTAAGTGAGGCTCTTAAATGTTATGCAATTCACCCACATTTACACAGGAAGTGGACTCTGGCCTGCTCAACCCCAAGACCACCCATCTCTAAAGCTGACATTAGTGAGCCATATTTATGACATGGCTAATTTGTCAACTCTCAGGACTCTTTGGCCCTGAGCAAATGAAATCCATCTGTATTTGTAGGCTGCTTAAATGTTCACAAGTCTGATATTTCACCCCAGGAAGGCAGACTCATCAAATATTTTATGTAGTAAACCTGCAGGTAAAGACTAGTCAGGACTCTAAGAACATTCAGTTAATTGTCTTTCTAACTGTTCCTTAGTATTAATGCAACTTGGCCAGTGTTTCAGTAGCAGTATAAAGAAACTGGAAACTTAAACCAAAAACTTGCTCATCTTGATTGAAAGATGATCCCTGTCAGTTAATTTTGCTCTGCTCTACCTTCATCTATAAAATGGGCACAGTGAATTATGCTGAAGATGTATTGAGACTGTGTGCCTAAAAGCTGTTTGAAACTATTATTCAGATATCTTGGCTTCTAAGAAACACAAGCAAGGTGTGAAACAGATGCTATACACACGTGTATAGCAATAGCTAATATTCATTGGCTATTTATTCACACAGGCACTGACTGAGTGACTTACAGTCATCTCAACACAATTCATATGAGGTGAACACTCATATTATTACTATTTTACAGACAGGAAAAATAGGCATAGAAAAGTAAAAAATTTTCCAAGTTCAGTAAGTAAAAGTGGCAAGGGCAAGGAAATTCTAACCCAGATGGTTTCTTTCCGGAGCCCATGTTACTAATCATTGTGTTATACTGCCTCCCACTTACTATAAAATGATACCTAAGACACTATAGAACCAATTAGGTTAATTATCAAGGGATAAACATTTGACCTACACTCTCTTGCTGAAAGATTCCGGTTCAAACTTGTCCCTTACTATGCTAACACCCTGGAACTTAAACCTCGTTAGTCTCCCAGCACCACAAGGTCATGTCCCAGTTCTTAGTGGGTCTCAACCAGGCTTTCCCTGTTGTTTCCTTTCCATTGCTGTCACCTCTGGCCTTTCCCTCTGCTGATTCTTAGTGGCCTGCAATACCTGCTCACACTATTCCTGCCTGACTCTCCCAAGAAGCCTTCCCAGATCCCAGGATTAAGCTAACAGTCTGCTATTCGTTGGCCCTTAAAGCTCCCTGAGCTGTCCTCAGTCCCAGCAGCCATCATCTAGTGAAATTCCTTACTCCTGTTCTTTTTCCCTATCATATGCACCATGAGCACTGCCCTGCATTTGGGCATCTTTGTATCATCTTTGGCATCTCACACTGTCCACATTCAAGTTTACCCATAGTGGGCTTTTAAAATTTGTTAGACAATGGTATCTTGGATTAGATCCTAGAATAGATGAGGACATTAGAATGGAAAAATTGGTGAAATCTAAATAAAGCTTGTGGTTAGGTTAATAGTATTGTACCAACTTTTCCTAGTTTTGATAAATGGAGCATGGTTGCATCAGATGCTAACATTAGAGGAAGCTGGGTGAAGGGTATATGGGGGCTCTGTAAGCCATCTCTGCAACTCTTCCATAGACCTAAAATTATTACAAAATTAAAAATCAATCATTAGGACTTCCTGGTGGTTCAGTGGTTAAAAACCTACCTGCCAATGAAAGGGAATAGGTTCGATGCCTGGTCCTGGAAGATTCCACATGCTGTGAGGTGAAAAAAATCCATGTGTCACAATTACTGAGCCCGTACTCTAAAGCCTGAGCACATCAACAAACAGTAGCCCCCACTCACCACAACTAGAGAAAGCCCACACAGCAACACAGACCTAGCACAACCATAAATAAATAATAAAAATCAATCGTTAGATGGCTTTTAGCCTAGTGTTCAAGACCATCCTTTTGGAGTCAGACAAACACAAGTTAAAATCCTAAATAAACCATTTTCTAGATATACTAAGTGATCTTAAGCAAATTAGAGTCACACAAACCTCCTTGAAACCCACTGTTAAATATCCTGGCACAGGGAAAACAACACATGGCAGTAAGTCTTGTTATACTATTACAGTCACGGTTCACTTCAGTCACTCAGTCGTGTCCCCATGGACTGTAGTCCGACAGGCTCCTCTGTCCATGGAATTCTCCAGGCAAGAATACTGGAGTGGCTAATCATTTCCTTCTCCATACTTCAAAGGTGACATCTGCCCAAAGAAGATGAGGGGGTTGCTGCTGCTGCTGCTGCTAAGTCGCTTCAGTCGTGTCCGACTCTGTGCGACCCCATAGACGGCAGCCCACCAGGCTCCCCCATCCCTGGGATTCTCCAGGCAAGAACACTGGAGTGGGCTGCCATTTCCTTCTCCAATGTGTGAAAGTGAAAAGTGAAAGTGAAGTCGCTCAGTCGTGTCTGACTCTTTGCAACCTCATGGACTGGCAGGCTCCTCCGTCCATGGGATTTTCCAGGCAAGAGTACTGGAGTGGGGTGCCATTGCCTTCTCCGGATGAGGGGGTTGGCCCCTAGGATATCCAGGGGGAGAATGTTTTATTTATTTTTTATTGTTGTTTTAGTGGCTCAGCAGTGTCGAACTCTTTGCAACCTCATGGACTGTAGCCCTCCAGGCTCCTCTGTCCATGGGGATTCTCCAGGTAAGCTACTGGAGTGAATTGCCATGCGCTCCTCCAGAGGATCTTCCTGACCCAGCGATTGAACCCATGTCTCCTGCACTGGCAGGTGAATCCCTTAGCACTGGGCCACCAGGGAAGCCTATTTGTGTATTTAAGGAAGAAAGTGTTTTAGGCAGAAGGAAGAGCAAATGCAAAGGCCCTGAAGCAGGAGCAGGCCTGGGAGTCTGTGCAAGGAACAGCAAGGAAGCAAGTGCAGCTAAACTAAGGTGAGCAAAGCGGGGAAAGCAGGAGAAGTGGGAGAGTCGTGGAGCTGCAGGCTGCACAAGAATTTAAGTCACTGTAAAGAGTTTGACCTTTATATACTGAACCAAAGACACTCTACCTTTTTCTATATAGTCTATAAAGTCCTTCACCACCGTCCAAATCCACCTGCCCTGCCTAACTCTCATGGTCCTAGCAAATCCCTTCTCTTCCTTAGGCTCCCCCAGCCCACCCTGTAAGCCTCTCCCATTGCTAACTTCCATAAGCAGCTTGGTTTATCGCAAGCTACCATACAGAGTTTGTCTATATTTTGCCCTATTGGATTGTGTCCACCTGAAGCAGAAACCTTGTCTTTTTCTCCCTTTATTCCCACTACCTATCATAATGTCTGTACATTGCAATGCTATATAAATGTTTACTGAATTTCTAAGACGTCAAGATAGAAACCAACATATTATTGGCGCTCGATAAATATTACAAATGCTGCCACTGATTTTGCAATTTCTTCTGTTGGAGGTGATTTAAAACAAAAACAAAAACAGGAGAAGGCAGTGGCACCCCACTCCAGTACTCTTGCCTGGAAAATCCCATGGATGGAGGAGCCTGGTAGGCTGCAGTCCATGCTAAGGGTCGGACACGACTGAGTGACTTCACTTTCACTTTTCACTTTCATGCATTGGAGAAGGAAATGGCAACCCACTCCAGTGTTGCCTGGAGAATCCCAGGGATGGGGGAGCCTGGTGGGCTGCTGTCTATGGGGTCACACAGAGTCAGACACGACTGAAGTGCTTAGCAGCAGTAGCAGCAGAGGCTGTTTTACTCAAATTTTTATCCCCAATCCAAAACACTTTGTGAGTCCCTCTTACGGGCCAAGAGCTATTGGTTGAACTAAACTGAACGCAATGTATTAACCCTCCAAAGTTCCATCCCTCTTTTTTATTTTAGGACATAATGATGTAAAGCCACTCCAGAAAATGAAGATGTGATGCTGCTCAGCCTTTGGGATATTTTTTTAATCTGTCAGTGTCCGATTGAGCAGAAAACAAAACATCACATAACATGTTGTAAGCATTATTATATGTCCTGCATTAAGAGTCTGTGTGTCTGCTGCTCTGACTTTGAAACACGTTATGTATATAGATAGAGACATTGGTGTAACTTTTGTTAAATAAAACAACTGTAAAACAAACAAACAAACAAAAAAAAAAAAACAGGAGTTCATAGCTTTATTGTCAAACCACCAAAGCCTTTTGGAAGCAGTTGCAGGATTCACCCAGAGTATGACTAAAGCCAGCAGTCACTCCTTCTTCCCAGCTGCTTTCCTTTGTGTCTGATGGCCTAACTAGTTCTGTGTTGGCTTTGGCTGTGAGTATTGCCAGAGAGTAACATCAATCTCCTGCTAGCCTTGGACCAAACTGGACCAGGGTAGGAGGTGGCACAAAAAGAAGATGGGCGTCTGAATCAGCTGAAGCTGGATTTGAATTCCAGCTTCAACACCCATGGGGCTCTTCCTTTCTTTTCATTTTGTTTCTTTCCTTTTCTCTCTTCCTTCTTTCCTCCCTCCTTCCCTCTCACCCTCCATGCTCCCCTCTTTCTTTCTTCCTTTCCTTCTTTCTGTATCATGAATCCCCTCTTATCTAGTGAAGCCTATAGGATGTTTCCAAGTATGAACCTTTCTAAAGTATAAAATAAAATTATAAAATTAGAGAGGAAACAAAGTTTTACTGAAATAGAATTGAAATTGTATTAGGTTATCAGAATATTTAAAAATTAATTTCTTACAGTAATATGTTGCCTCTTTACAGTAACTCAGTAAGTTATAGTAAATACAGTAAGATCCAGAAGCAAGTTCAATAAATGCCAACATTTTGACATAATGATGAGCATAGAAGAGATTTGAGATATTCACAACTGTAGTATGATATGAAATTATCTGCAATTCATGTTTCTGACATAACAAAGGTACCACTATTACTCCAGTGACTTGTGGCTTACATTCATGATTGAAGGAGACACCAAATTTTAATCTGAGTCTGACTGTAGTTCTTAGAGGTAGTGCAGGGGGAAGAGTTTCTCCATCTTGTTTTATTCTGTATGCTATGCAAGACCCCTTCACTGCCCCTGACTATAAGTCAGAATAAATTACTTTAGCTCTCTACACTTCAGTATCCTTATTTGTAAAGTGGTATTTGGTAGATGACGGTTTATTTTGTTTTACTAGCAGCAGGGGTAGTAGTTAAAAATTCCAACAGTCTGTAATAGACTCTGGGTCACTTCTTGGTCATGACCAGCATCAGTTGACCTATCGTTGACCCATTTGGCAATCATCTTTTTAAGCTGAGGATTCCTACTCCCCAAATATTCCTTATTGGCCTGAAATTTCACCTTTAGAGAAATTTGCATGCTTTGGGGCCTGAGAGACCTTCAAGTTCAAGAGATTCCTTAAAAATAAGTATTGTTGAACTGTCATCCTAACCTCTAGCCATGCCCACTGACAGTCTTAAGTTGCAGAATAGGACAGAGTCTAGCCCAGCAGGAGATGTGAGTGAATTAAAATGGGGTGATACATACTTGGGACAATCAACTCTCAATTTATTCTATTTCCAGAGCACCTTTACAAAGTCCAGATTTTTGCCAAACAAGGTCATATTTAGTTTACAGTCCTGGTCTTCAAGAGAATTTTCCTAAAACTCAACATTATGAGTTTAATTTTAGCCTGCATGTGTCTACATAACCCCTGCATTTTAATTCATTTCCCAGTTAGTTTCCATCTTAAAGAGTATCTTTACTATTTTGAACAACATTAAATTGGTTTTCAAGAGAAAAGTGCTTCTTCTGGGCCAATTCCTTCAGAATTGCTTTCTTTGTGGACCCTGTGATTTCTTCAAGCTCTGTGGAGTACTTCTCAAACTTGGTTGTGCAGAAGAATTATCTGAAGAATCCATTAAAATGCAGGTTGGATCCCACTTCTAGAGATTCCGATCAGTAGGCCAAGAATGAAGCCGGAGAATTTGCATTATTAACTTGCTTCCAGCTTTCTTTACCTCTGTGAGCCCAGTTTTTTGATTATTAATCCAGGGCAATAATGTCCTCTTTGCAGGGCCATGGAAAAGATTAGAAAAAGATATGTAAATCTCATATCTTTTTCAAAAATACTAAGACCCTCACAGAAATTTAATAACTATCAATTCATTCCCATAATGAAGTATTGTTGTGTAGAGAAGGATTTCTGAAGATGGAGATTTCTGGAGAGCAGCTTTGAAGAAGCAGTAGAAATTGTTGGCAAAGAAGGGAGTGAGGGGTGTTTCAGGCCTTAAAAAAAATAAAAACAGTGTGCAAAGAATAGCTAGCCCAGAAAGCTGCCAAAAGTTACACTTGGCTGAAGCAAGTTCATAGATCATACATATATAAACAGGGAACAAGGGAGTTCTGTGCTCGTCTAGAGGTTCAGCTCATTCCTGAAGGAAACGGAAAACCAGTGAGGTTGTTTAAAGCAGAAAATGACGTGACGTAGGGATTGCATAGGCAAGGACAAATGGATCCAGGCTGATGACTAAGTTTCTTCCTTCAGTTTATGTGTAGGTGATGGAGATGCAAGCCACCAGGAGAAGTACCACAGAAGAAAAAGATGGCTGGAAGAAGAAGATAATGAGTTACATTTTGGATATATTAAATTCAAGGTACCATACTAAGGGGTAGTTAGATATATGAATCTAGATTTTTTTTTAATATTTATGTATTTGGTTGTGCTGGGTCTTAGTTGTGGCATGTGGGATCTTTGATCTTTAGTTGTGATTATCTAGGATCTAGTTCCCTGACCAGGAATCAAACCTGGGCCCCTGCACTTGGGAGCTGGAGTCTCGGCCATTAGACTACCGGGGAAGTCTCAAATCTAGATGTTTTAAAGAAATGTTAAAACACAGGTTTAGAAGATCTTCCATTTAAGAGAAAATTAGATCCACAAGAATAGATGAAATCATAATAACAAAGAATAGATGAAATAGCCCAAAGGGTAATAAAATGAGACAAGACTTGAGGACTGAATTCTGGAAAACAGCACTGTTTACGAGCCGTCATTAAAGGACCACAAGTTGACATTAATGACTGTCAGACTGTCAGTAGAGCCTATGTTTCCTATTCTTGTATTATCTGTATACAAGCAAACTCTGTCTTAAATGGATGTTGAGGTCAATGCTGTTCACAAAGCTTGTACCCAAAGCAGCCCACACAGGACTTAGGTGGTAGAAGCAATGTGAGAAAACATCACCAGCGTGGTCTGTAGAGGCCTTACAGAGAGTTAGAAGGGAAGGCACAAGCTGATAATAATAAAAGGTGAATGGGATCACCAGCACGGCACCCTCCTCATCACTCAGGTGCCACACTCCCTAGAGAAGTGAGTCCAGGAACAACTGATCTAATTGGTCATCCTCTAGAGATAGATCGCTTCTTCAGGAATTTTTGCACAAGTGATATCCATACAAGGGTCAAAGTTCAGATGTTACCAGCTGGGAGAAAGACACTGTGAACTGAGTCATCAAAAAATAAATACTACTCCCTTACTCTTCCATAAGACAAACAAGACGCCAACAAGAATCGGATTTCGCCCAGTCAGAGCTATCCTGCAAGGCTGGCCAAACCACCACAAACCAGTAGGATCCTGCATCAGCCCAGCCCTGAGCACTTCACCTTTCCTGCTATAGGCTTCTGAATAGCCTCACCCACAGGGAACACGGGCAAAAGCCCATCCCACCCGCCCAGGTAGGAGGAAAGCAGAAAGTAGCAAACTAGAAGCGAGTCCAGGCTCTTTTGAGGTAGGACTAAACAGCAGAGGGGCAACTGCAAACGTTCTCAGGAAGAAGGAAATGCTCTTCTTAGGAGGAGGTCTACAATTAGACCACATTCAAGGGTATTTGCATGTATCCTTGTCTCCTCCCCCCACAATTCAGTGCTTACAAAAATCCAAGCCTATCAGATAAATTGGGGGCAGTTTCAAGTGTATTTTTCTCTTTCCCCCACTAAAGAGTGAATTTAAGTTTGAGATCATTTTCAGAAATTCATTACTCAAAAAAAAAAAAAAAAAAATGAGACCCATCTGCATGGAGGGCCTAGATCTTCCCCCAGTGATTATGAAGCCTGCGTGTGCGCTCAGTCAACTCAGCCCCATGGACTGTAGCCCTCCAGCCTCCTCGGTCCATGGGATTTTCCAGGCAATAACACTGGAGTGGGTTGTCATTTCCTACTCCAGGGGTTCTTCCTGATTCAGGGATCGAACCTGCCTCTCCTGCATTGGCAGGTAGATTCTTTGCCACTGAACCACCTGGGAAACCCCAGTTAAGAAGTCTGCTGCTGCTGCTGCTGTCATCCTCAAAGACATTTCTTATGAAGAAAACCTGTGGCCAAACTCTCAAAAGAATGGAACCCTCATCCTGATTTCACAGTGATTGGGCCAGAAGCTTGGAAGTTCAGGAAGGGAACTGGGGCTTAGATAGGATTGTCACAGGCTGGGAAAACATAGGAAATGTTTAGTCAGAAGGAACGAAAACACAGTGTACGGATGGAAATCTGATCTCTGCAGACCTATCTTTATTATAGCTCGGGGCAGGGTGGTGTGGGGAGAAGCAAATCTAAAACCAGCAGACTGTTAAAACAGAACTGTAATGGGCCAAAACCCTTCCTCAGGACAGAAACCTCCCATCCTGCACACAGTGTACACTGTGCAGGCCAGGAACCAAGGCATTCAGGCTCTTAAGTACCCCAGGCTGGAACATACTCTTCTCACAAGGTGCACCTGAGAACTTTCTGGAGGGCTTTCTTACTGTTTCTGATGACTCCAAGGAATGTTCAGGCTTGAGCTCTGGGTGCAAAGAGACCATGTTCCAAGGCAGTGTCCCATAACGAAGAGAAGGAAGAAAAAGGCCAAACCAGCCTGGCTCCAAAGAAGATTGGGGGACAGGAAGGATGGGAGCTCCAGGGAAGTCTGGGCCCCACATTCCTTTCTGAACTTCCCTCTGAAGCTCCTGGGGTGGGCAGGACCACCCATCTGCCAATCAAAGGCTGAAATTCAGAGCCTGAGCCAAACAGCAAGAAAGGCTTCTTTACCATGTTATTTTGCAAAGTAAATACATCTTTACAGAGGAGACTTGCTCTTACAAGTCCCTATACCACCTGCTATGGAGGTCAAAGGGGAGCTGCTGTTCTCAGGACTAGATGTTGATTCCATCCTGATGGACTCAATTAGGTAAGAATTCACTTTGGTGATGTTCAAAGAGTTGTTGTGTTTGCACATGATATTTCCCCCAAAGAAAACCTACACTGGCCACTATATACAAATCCATCAGTTCAGGCAGCATCAGCAGCTGGTCATTGTGGTTCCCTTGCCTGCTTGGCTCCTCCAGGCCCTTCTGAGGCTGCCTCTAGGACACTTCTCGGGATCCCCACACTCCTCTGTGCTCAGTTGGGAAAGACAGAATTGATCAATATCACCAAGTGTTGGCTTGGATTAGGCTCAATGAGCAGAGTGGCTGGATTTGCACAGAGCCTAACATGCTTCAGCTAAATATCAGAGTAGACCTCTGTTCCACATTGGCCTTGGAAGGCCTCTAAAAATATTCCCTTTAGTAAACCAGCAGTTCCCACCCCAGGGACTATGGGTGGGTGCCTTGGTCTCTGCATTTTATAAGCCCCAAACCAGTAAGAGCCTCCTTGGGCTCCCTCAAATATTCATTAGCAGCAGGTATGAACAATGTTTAAATTATAGGATTACACATTGAACTAAATTAACCTTCTCTGGAATGAATGTGTCCTTAATACTTACATTAAAAACTAATTAATGCATTCTGATTTAGGAAAAAGAGGAAAGGGTTACCTTATTTCCAAGCATCTTGTGTCAACAGCCCACTTTAGGTTCTGTAATTGCCACTCTGAATAATTAAAAGTCAAGGTCATGCATGTCACTGAAGAAACCTATAATTAACATCTAAGCATAAGCATTAGATTCTCTAAATCGACTGATTGTTCTTAAAAAGGTGGTAGGGGGGTGAGAGCTTGACCTAGTATATTTTTTAAAAAACAACCTTTCTTGTTTTCATATTTTTTTAATAAGGAAATAAACATGTACTTAAACTCACTGATTAAATGACAGGCGTTTTATAGATAGATATTGCAGGGTTTTAAAAAAGTTGCAATGACGTGATCTACATGGTAGATAGTAGAAGGAATGTCAGATACTATCAGATCCTACAGCCACATTCTTTCTACAAGTAAAGAATCTGAAGTCCAGGTGGGTAAGAGAAATTTCCTCATATCACACAGCTAGCCAGGAAGCAGACAGAAAATGAGAACTTCATGTTTATGTAGTGCTTTTCTGACCATTTCCTGTAGTAACAGCAAGGCAGTCAATAAACATCTCCCAGAGTTGCTGTTTTGCTTACATTGCTGTTTTTGCAATTCAAATAGTGTTCATCAGACACAGTATATGCAGCTAACAAGGAAAGCCCGCAACAATTTATGCCCTGCACATATTTGTTACGAAAGGAACAATCCTCAAGGTTTCAGATGTCTCCTTCATCAGTTGGGCCTCCATGGACCAGCTAGATATGGGTCTTTCTGAAAAGCCAAAGACAGTGGGAGAAAGGGCAGAACAGAGGGATTTTACGGAAATGAGAAGTGGGTAATAGGGTGTGGCCTAGTGGTTCTCAACCCCAGACTTACCACAATCACTCAGAGAGATTTTCTCAAGTACCAATGTTGGGCTATCCCTCCAGAGATTCTGATTTATTTGACCTGAGCTGGGGCCCAGGCACTGGCTTTTCCCAAGATTCCTTGGGTGATGAGAACCACTGCAGAGCAAAGTCTTGGTATCAGACAGAGCTAGGCTAAAAATCCCCAACTCTGGCATATATATCTATTTTCTCTGAATTTCCTTTATGCTTGCATGTGTGCTAGTCACTTTAGTCATGTCTGATTCTTTGCAACCCTATGGACTCAAGCCTGCCAGGTTCCTCTGTCCGTGGGATTCTCCAGGAAAGAATATTGGAATGGGCTGCCATGCCCTCCTGCAGGTGATCTTCCTGATTCAGGGGTCAAACCCACATTTATGTCTCCTGCATTGGCAGGCGAGTTCTTTACCCGCAGCACCACCTGGGAAGCTGCATATATTAAATATATATATGTATATATATACACCATATGTATCTTTAAAAAAAAACAGAAAAATTCCTATCCCATCGAATGGCTATAAGTATTAAACTGGAATAGTATATAAAGCAAAGGGTAGTTTCTCAATAAATTTGACTCCTCTTTCTTTTCTACATTTTAATGGTGATAGCAAAGAAGTAGCCTGAAGAGAACAGGCATGAGGGTCACTAGAGGGGCCTGACATTTTGAATGGTGTTTGGCATAGATCAGTATATCTGAATTCTTCTCTGCGTTCTGCTCTCTTCACCCTCCCCCTATTTTTTTTTTCTAGAATAAATATCCATGTAAATCAAGAGATGGACACACTTAATCCCCCAGGAAGCAAGGCTGTCCAGTCAGTGATTTGCATCACTTGATTCTGGTTGGGCAACTTCCATGGAGCTTGCACTTATATAGATTTTCTGCTTATAAGCTGTAGCTTTACACTAGCTTTACTCTTTTTAGGAGATCAAGTGAAGGCAGGAGGAGATTGGCTAGGGGCAGAGACACCACTCCTCTCTGTCAGACACACATTGTGCTACTTCTATACATGAGGTGGTTCTCTGCCAGTCCAGCCTTTGTAAGATGCCTCAATGAATGCGCAAATAATTCCACACGGCCCCACCCAGGGGCATCAGGTACCATTTTCATTCTCATTTGTGAACACACAGCATATGAAAAATTCTGGTGCTGTGGAAGCCAGGTTCAGTTCAGTCGCTCAGTCGTGTCCGACTCTTTGCGACTCCATGAATCGCAGCACACCAGGCCTCCCTGTCCATCACCAACTCCCGGAGTTCACTCAGACTCACGTCCATTGAGTCCGTGATGCCATCCAGCCATCTCATCCTCAGTCATCCCCTTCTCCTCCTGCCCCCAATCCCTCCCAGCATCAGAGGCTTTCCAATGAGTCAACTCTTCGCATGAGGTGGCCAAAGTACTGGAGCTTCAGTTTCAGCATCATTCCTTCCAAAGAAATCCCAGGGTTGATCTCCTTCAGAATGGACTGGTTGGGTCTCCTTGCAGTCCAAGGGACTCTCAAGAGTCTTCTCCAACACCACAGTTCAAAAGCATCAATGCTTCGGCGCTCAGCTTTCTTCACAGTCCAACTCTCACATCCATACATGACCACAGGAAAAACCATAGCCTTGACTAGACAGACCTTAGTCGGCAAAGTAATGACTCTGCTTTTGAATATACTATCTAGGTTGGTCATAACTTTTCTTCCAAGGAGTAAGCGCCTTTTAATTTCATGGCTGCAGTCACCATCTGCAGTGATTTTGGAGCCCAAAAAACTAAAGTCTGACACTGTTTCTACTGTTTCTCCATCTATTTCCCATGAAGTAATGGGGCCAGATGCCATGATCTTCGTTTTCTGAATGTTGAGCTTTAAGCCAACTTTTTCACTCTCCTCTTTCACTTGCGTCAAGTGGCTCTTTAGCTCTTCTTCACTTTCTGCCATAAGGGTGGTGTCATCTGCGTATCTGAGGTTATTGATATTTCTCCCAGCAATCTTGTTTCCAGCTTGTGTTTCCAATCCAGTGTGTCTCATGATGTACTCTGCATATAAGTTAAATAAGCAGGGTGACAATATACAGCCTTGACGTACTCCTTTTCCTATTTGGAACCAGTCTGTTGTTCCATGTCCAGTTCTAACTGTTGCTACCTGACCTGCATACAGATTTCTCAAGAGGCAGGTCAGGTGGTCTGGTATTCCCATCTCTTTCAGAATTTTCCACAGTTTATTGTGATCCACACAGTCAAAGGCTTTGTCATAGTCAATAAAGCAGAAATAGATGTTTTTCTGGAACAAGCCAGGGCATGGAACTAAAATATGTAAATAGTAGCAATCAATGCCTTGTCCAAAAGCAAAAATTGTACTCCAGGCTTGGCTTTTTATTCATGTGTACTTCAAAAGCTGCAGAAAGTAAAACAAACCAAAATCCAGAGCCCTTACCTCTGGACGCTTGATCTTTTTCAGGCAAACCTGCTCCAGACCACTGTTTGGCATCTGCCTATATTCAGGGATGGCAGTCAGGCCCCTCCAGCCAAGGAGCCATCTCTTGTGCCTTACTCTTGTGCCTGTCTTTGAGCAGAACTTCTGCCCAGGCCCTGGCCAAGAGTCTGGTTTGGGGTTCTTTTCCATTACCCATTTCTTTTGCTGCTGCTGCTAAGTCACTTCAGTTGTGTCTGACTCTGTGCGACACCATGGATGACAGCCCACCAGGCTCCTCCATCTATGGGATTTTCCAGGCAAGAGTACTGGAGTGGGTTGCCATTGCCTTGTCTGCCCATTGCTTTCGGTACCTACATTTTCTCCACCCAGTGACTGAGTTTCCCTGTGTTTCAGCTGCAAGAATCTGCCTCATGCGGGAAGCTTTGTCTGGCAAACATTGCAGTCCAGCTCAGATGGGGGAAACTGCCAGAGGCATGGTATGTGGAGGCAATGGTGGGTTTTACAGCGGCTTCTTGCTAAGGAACTGCCAGTCTACCATCCAGCTGCCTTCTCCGGCCTCCCACTGCTATTCTTGTTGGGCAACTCTCTGACATTGCTGTCTGCCTGAACTGTCTCAAAGGGCAAGATGGCACCAGGGACTCCTCCCAGGGACCTCTGGCCCTTCTCCTTCCTCTCACCCAGTATTCCTGGCCCTTTTTCCTGTAATCACCAACCCCATGAGCCATGCAAGTGTTCAGCTATTTTTACTAGAGTGTGAAGGATTCTCAGGGTATAAACTATATTTAGCAAGGGTTAAAGTTTGCATTACACAATCAGTGGGGCACAGGATTCAATCATTAAACATCCTGGTTTTGGTCTTCCTGCTTCATTCATCTACAAATGGGTTTTTCCAGACCTAACCCTTCTCCTTTCGATTCAGCCTACATATACTTCAAGGTCTTTGTTTCCTGCAAGAAAGGGAATTCTTTTCTATGTCTCAAGTCCCAATTCTACTGCAGACAGAGATTTTCTTATGACCATCAGAACCTCTGATTTAGTAGGAATCTATGAAGAATGTTAAATGGAATCCTTCCAGGATTGAAAAAACTCTAGTCTAGAAATTCTTAAAACGCAAACTGCCCACCTAGAGGGTTCAACTGATGCTCATTGACAACTGTAGTTGACTTTTCAGGCCAAGGCACTAAGAAGGGATTATGTCTGAGGGTATTTAAATCAGCATGAAAATGAAAAGGAGGGCTGTAAGCTAGCTGAACTGTGGTGTTGGAGAAGACTCTTGAGAGTCCCTTGGACTGCAAGAAGATCCAACCAGTCTATCCTAATGGAAATCAGTCCTGAAAATTCATTGAAAGGACTGATGCTGAAGCTGAAACTCCAATACTTTGGCCACCTGATGTGAAGAGCTGACGAATTTGAAAAGACCCTGATGCTGGGAAAGATTGAAGGTGGGAGAAGGGGATGACAGAGGATGAGATGGTTGGGTGGCATCACCAACTCACTGAACATGAGTCTGAGAGAACTCTGGGAGTTGGTGATGGACAGGGAGGCCTGGCGTGCTATGATTCATGGGGTCGCAGAGTCGGACGCGACTGAGCGACTGAACTGAACTGAACTGAAAGCTAGCTCATCTAAAGAGGAAGTGGAGAGCAGGGTCCAGGATGTATAACATGGCATGCAGCCAAGCTGGTCCTTCGGTCGCTGGAAGTGCAGTGTGCTAACAGCCTGAGGGGCTAGTCCTATATAGGAAGGGCTTCAGCTGCAGTCACCTCATTCGAGGTGACTTCCCCTTCCTGGGGCAGCCTGCACCCAGTGGCTGGACAGGGCTGCATACATAGGCCTGGTCCCTTCACCTCAACGCTGGAGAGCTCCCCTGCTTCAGAGTGCTAGGGCTGAACAGCCTTTCACTGAGACTGCGTCACTGCGCAGCCTCCCCTCTACCTCTTGCACACGTGGAAACCTCCAGAGCACTTCCTAATATATTCCTGCATGCATCTCCAGCTTGGCCAGGCTTCCCAGGAAACGCAACCTGAGACAATGACCTTCACCAAGCCACATGTGACATTCTCCTGATTAATTCTCTTGAGTAGTCCCACATTGCTACATGGATATAAAAGTCAACAGACCCAAGAGTTCAATATCTCAGGTGAAGACATTAGAAATGCAAGATCTCAATCCCCATCCCAGAAGGATAAAATCTGAATCCCTATTTGAACAAAGTCCTCAGATGATTCACATGTATATTAATGTTTGATCAGGACTGGCCTACATAATAATTGGATGAGAAATGATGAGAAGGAATGTTTACTGGAAGTACAGAAGTATCTTGGCTCAATGGGAATCATCTGTTTTTAGTTCAGAAACTATTTTTCCTATTAAAAGGAGTTTAAAGACTCATTACTTTGCCACAGTCCAATCACAAACAAAAGAGCAGAACACAGAGGCAGCTGGTCAATTGCTCGTTAGGGAACCAAGCTGCACTATTAAGCTAACAAGGGAAAAGCTTATATGCAAAGTAAGTACCAGCATTTCTTAGAGTATAAAGATTAAACACTTCCCTTGCAAACAATTCTTGCCTGGAGAATCCCATAGAGGGAGGAGCTTGGTGGGCTACAGTCCACGAAGTCGGATGACTGAGCGACTTCACTTTCACTTGCAATACAATAGATGAGCTTCAAACACACCAAGAGACTTAGAACTTTTCCAAAGGACCACAGGGGAACTAGCATAAAGAAAGCCTCCCACATGGGTGGCAAGAGCATGAATTCACATTCATTCTCTGAGCCACTCCATTGAAAAGATTTCCATCATATCTTCAGTGAGAAGAAATTAGTTTATGTGAGAATGGCAGAAGTTTGTAGCAGGAAACATGCTAAAATGTTAAGATGTAATGAAATGTTCCTGTGGTTCTTATTTCATAGGATCCAGTCATTCTCAACAGATCCTTTTGTGCCTGAGAAACACTGCATTAAGCTGTCTCTCTGGACTTCTTTATAGAGGAACCTCGAGACTGAGTCTGACTTCTCTGTGTGTCTTTTGATGAAAGTCCTAGAACACAGAGGAGGCAAGAGCAGGTAAGCGGTGCTTTAAAGAATGTTGTTTCACCATGACTGGTTTTTTTTCTGCTGTGACCTGTTCCTATTGAAGAGCATCAAGAAACAGAGTGCTGTCGTGTACCCAGAACCCCTGAGGGAAAACCTAAGTGTCCGCAGACGCCAAGTGAAGAGTCAGGGATCCAGTTCTGGATGAAATGGAGTGCAGCCATAAAAGCTAAACAGAGCACATGGACCAGCCTGTCCGAGGACTCCGAAGTGTAAATGGCAGCGGGGGGTTGGGGAGGAAGACCAGAATTTGATATGCCTCTGAAACAGCAGTGAGAGCCCTGCATGTCCTCTGGGTCCCTGGTCTGGATGGGAGACAACCCGAATCCGGAAATGAGTAACCCGTGTGGCTAGAAAGAGCTCCCTTTAGTTCTGGCTCCAGGTGCAATTAACACGCAGAGACAGTGGGGAAATCCCCTGTTCATTTCCTTTGCGGTCTTCATTCTTCCAGCCCCAAACCCTCAAGGTGATCAGAGCAGCAGCAGTGAGAGCAGCAACAGTGGAGCCCAAGAGGACCCTTTCTGTCTGCAGGAGCTGTTTCCCGAGAGAGTGAGGGAACCCCCCAACCCTTTCTCACTGCTCCCACCACCTGACCCCTAATGTGGGCGCATTCACAGGAAGGGTGCAGCACAGCAGGGTAGATAGGGCGCCTGCTTTCTGTCCAGAGGATGGGATGGGGGAGGGGGGTGTGACACAGAGTGCTGGGAAGTTCTAGGGAGATTATAAACAAAGGAGGAACTTGGCCAAGTGGGTCCTTAAAGCTGTTCACAAACTCCTGGGTTCAATCCTGTGCTGGGTGGGTGTGGATCTCTCCTAAAAAGGACACCAAAGACACCGAGAACTAAACTAAGGGGTGGACCATCTCTCAGGTCCCAGAATGGCCCCCCAGTGGCACACACATGGAGCAAATCTAAGTGGCTGCAAAGGCTCTGAAAACACACCTGACTTTGAAACTACAACTTACAAAAGCCTTAAAAAATGTTCAGCCTGAATCCATCCGGGTTGATTGCCTGCTAAAATATGAATACCATCATTTACATAAGATGTAAATAAAACCCAGACTCCCAAAATATAACTTCAAAACATCCAAGCTATGATCCAACATTTACTCAGTGTATTAGTTTTCTACTGCTGCTACGACAAATGACCACAGACCTGGTGGCTTGAAATAGTACCGCTGGTATTTGTGATTGCTTTTTAAGTTCCGTAGGCCAGAAGTCCAAACTCAGTTTCCCTGGGTTAAAGTCCAGGTATGGGGAGGGCTGACACCTTTTGGATACTCTTTGGGAGAATTATTTCCTTGCATTTTCAAGCTCTGAGGGACAGCTCTCATTCCTTGGCTCATGGACCTTCCTCCGTCTTCAAAGCCAGCAATATATCATCTCTCTGACCCTTCTTCCGTTGTCACCTCCCTTTCTGATCATAACCAGGAAGCATTCTCTGCTTTTAAAGGTGCTCATGATTATATTTATCCCACCAGTATAATCTCCCCATCTCAAGGTTTGAGTCTGATAAACACTTTTGTTGCATCTGCAGTGTTAATCCCTTCTGTCATGTAAATATTTACAGGTTCTGGAAATTAGGATGCAGCTATCTCTAAGAGAGACTTCATTCTACCTTCACCCTCGGTGTATGAAGAACCAGGAAATCTCAGCTCACGTGAAAACAATCAGCAGATGCCAATGCTAAGGCGACGCAGATGCTGGAATTTTCTGACAAAGACTTTAAAACAAATACTATGAAATATTCCACAGAGCAAGGGACAGCATTCTTGAATGGAAAGAGAAAGGGTTGGCAGGGAAACCGAAAGTATAAATAAGATCCAAATGTAAATTTTAGAATTAAAACATACAATAGCTGAAATTCAAAAACCTGGATAAACCAATTGAAATTATTCAATCTGAGCAACACAGAAAAAGATTTTTTTAACAGAGCCTCAGGGACCAGTGAGATTATACCAAGATGTCTTAACATTCGTGTCATTCAAGTCTCAGCAGAAGAGAAAAAAATACGAGGCAGAAAAAAAATACTAGAAAAAATAATGATGGAAAACTTCCCATAGTTGGCAAAAGACAAAAACCTACAGATTCAAGAATCTAGAGAACTCCAAATGGGAAAAACACAATCCGTAACTAGACATATCATACGGAGAAGGCAATGGCACCCCACTCCAGTACTCTTGCCTGGCAAATCCCATGGACGGAGGAGCCTGGTGGGCTGCAGTCCATGGGGTTGCTAGGAGTCGGACACAAATGAGCGACTTCACTTTCACTTTTCACTTTCCTGCATTGGAGAAGGAAATGGCAACCCATTCCAGTGTTCTTGCCTGGAGAATCCCAGGGACAGGGGAGCCTGGTGGGCTGCTGTCTCTGGGGTCGCACAGAGTCAGACACTAATGAAGTGACTTAGCAGCAGCAGTGGCAGACATATCATACATAATCAAACTGCTAAAAACCAAGATGAAAAAACTATTGAAAGAAGCCAGAAAGATGACATGTTGTCTATAAGAAAATAATTCAAACAATTGTAGATTTCTTATAAAAAATCAGGAATATGCAAATATAAATAAGCTGCAAACTTTTGCCCATCAAATTAGCACAAAGTGTTGAAATCATTACTATCTAATCATTACTTTTGTTAGGATACAAAAATATGTTAATGGGAAAAGAAATAAGGACAACATTTATTAAAAAAAAAAAAAAAAAAACATTTATGAGCTTCCCCGATAGCTCAGTTGGTAAAGAATCCGCCTGCAATGCAGGAGAGGAGACCCTGGTTTGATTCCTGGGTCGGGAAGATCCTCTGGAGAAGGGATAGACTACCCACTCCAGTATTCTTGGGCTTCCTGTGGCTCAGCTGGTAAAAAATTTGCCTTCAATGTGGGAGATCTGGGTTCGATCCCTGGATTGGGAAGATACCAAGGAGAAGGGAAAGGCTACCCGCTCCAGTATTCTGGCCTGGAGAATTCCATGGACTATATAATCTATGGGGTCACAAAGAGCTGGACACGACTGAGCAACTTTCACTTCACTTTATAAAAAACAATTAGGTATCATCTACCAAAACTTTAAATCTGTATACCTTTTAATCCTCAATTCCACTTCTGAAAATTTATCCTACGAAATATTTGTACCAGTGCTCAAAGATGTTTTATTGTGGCCTTGTGTGTAATGGCAAATAAATACATTAATAAACACTATAAATAATAAGTGATGAACTATTAAATAAAATAGAACACCACACTATTAGAATATAATATGGGGCTTCCCAGGGACTCATCTGGTAAAGAATCTGTCTGCAATGCAGGAGACCCCAGTTCAATTCCTGGGTCAGGAAGAAGGGAGAAGGGATATCCCCCCTGGTGAAGGGATAGTCTATCCACCCCAGTATTCTTGGGCTTCCCTGGTGGCTCAGATGGTAAAGAATCTGCCTGAAATGTGGGAGACCTGGGTTTGATCCCTGGGTTGGTAAGATCCCCTGGAGGAGGGCATGGCAACCCATTCCAGTATTCTTGCCCGGAGAATCCCCATGGACAGGGGAGCCTGGAAGGCTATAGTCCATGGGGTCACAGAGAGTTGCACACAACTGAGCTAGACTAAGCACAGCACAGCACAGAATATAATACAACCTTTTAGAATAATTATATTGGAGCCAAGTCTATTGGCGTTGAAAGAACATGTGATACAAATGTTAAAGGGTAAAATGTTTGTTCCCCTTGGTCGGGAAACTATTCACATGCAATGCAGCCAAAAAGCAAACGCTGACTTACCACAGGTTGAGCGACACTTATGCGAAGCGTGTTAATTAGATCATCGTTGTCAAAGAATGTATGATATGAATGTTGAATGATAGAGACATTTGTCAAACACACACACAATACACGCAAACTGGGTTTTGTAATTGTATATGTGTGTGTGATTATAATTGACGGGAAAGATTTAGAAAGATAAAAACCCAACTGATATCAGCAGTTGCTTCTGAGGAATAAGATAAGAATAGAATAGGTACTTGTGCTTTTTACTTCCTGTGTGAATGTGCTTGTGTGGTTTAACAAAGGACAATTATCATTGCTGACATTTTAAAAAATGGTAAAAGGCCTATCTATATACGTCATAGCAATACTCTCTAGAGTTCTCCTAAGAATTAACTAGCTAGTCTTTTACTGCTTTCTGGGAATTTAGTATTTTATTCACTTTCCTTAAGGAAACCCAAACAACATATTCAGCATCTCCTAGTGTATAGTTTGGAGAAGGCATTGGCACCCCACTCCAGTACTGTTGCCTGGAAAATCCCATAGACGGAAGAGCCTGGTAGGCTGCAGTCCATGGGGTCGCTGAGGGTCGGACACGACTGAGCAACTTCCCTTTCACTTTTCACTTTCATGCATTGGAGAAGGAAATGGCAACCCACTCCAGTGTTCTTGCCTGGAGAATCCCAGGGACGGAGGAGCCTGGTGCGCTGCCGTCTATGGGGTCACACAGAGTTGGACACGACTGAAGTGACTTAGCAGCAGCAGAGTATAAGTTTTCTACTGCTGTATAGTGAATTATCTCAAAACAACAAAATTTATTATCTGATATAGTTTCTGGGGATCAGGAACCCAAGAGTATCTTGGCTGGGTGCTTCCAGTCAGAGTTTCTCTTGAAACTGTAGCCATCTGAAGGCTTGATCAGGAATGGAGGGTCCACTCACCAGTCTCTCATAGCTGTCAGTAAGAGAACTTGTTTCCTCGCTGGCTATGGTCAAAGAGGCTATAAAGTACAACTCTATCCCTACAGCACTACTGGTGAATTCAGGGGTCCTGGAGCAGCCAATCTTCCATTGAAAGAGAACCCTATGGAATAATAGGAAATTCCCACTCACAGATACCCAACCTTTTCCTGTGAACAAGAGAGTTTGATTCCCCTAAAGTGTGATGGGCTTTCCTGATGACTCAGGCAGTAAAGAATCTGTCTGCAATGCAGGAGACCTGGGTTCAATCCCTGGTCTGGAAGAGACCCTGGAGAAGCAAATGGCAATCCACTCCAGTATTCTTGCCTGGAAGATCCACTGGAGAAGGGAATGGCAACCCACTTCAGTATTCTTGCTGGAGAATTCCATAGACAGAAGAGCCTAGTGGGGAGAAGGCAATGGCAACCCACTCCAGTACTCTTGCCTGGAAAATCCATGGACGGAGGAGCCTGGTAGGCTGCAGTCCATGGGGTTGCTAAGAGTCGGACACGACTGAGCAACTTCACTTTCACTTTTCACTTGCATGCTTTGGAGAAGGAAATAGCAACCCACTCCAGTGTTCTTGCCTGGAGAATCCCAGGGATGGGGGAGCCTGGTGGGCTGCCATCTATGGGGTCGCACAGAGTCGGACACAACTGAAGTGACTTAGCAGCAGCAGCAAGAGCCTAGTGAGCTACAGTCCATAGGATTGCAAAGAGTCAGACACAACAGAGTAACTAACATATTGTGATAATTGGGCTTCCTTGGTGGCTCAGACAGTAAAGAATCTCCCTGCAATGCGGGAGACCTGGGTTCGATCCCCAGGTCAGGAAGATGCCCTGGAGAAGGGAATGGCTACCCACTCCAGTATTCTTGCCTGGAGAGCTCCATGGACAGGGGAGCCTGGGGGGCTATAGTCCACGGGGTCGGACACGACTGAGCGACTAACACTTTCACTTTTTCAAAGTACGATCATTAAGAAGAGGTGGGAAAAGTACAAATGTAAATAATTGGTCAAAGAGAAAACCATGAGAAACAACCAGGTGCCTCAAAGAGAATCCCTCCAACAGGTGGTCACATCATTTGCTCCCACTCTTCGGCCTACACTTTCATCTTTACAAGTCAGAACACTTGTTTCTTCTCCCAGGTGAAAATTCCCATAAGCCATGGAGACAAGGAAGTAGAAATGCTTGCCAGCCTATATTGATAAATCAATATAAATTAATGAAACTCAACTGCTACTGAGAAAATATTAGCAGGCAATCAATAAAATGTGGAGGTTAAAGTATACCTATGTCTCTACACAAGAACAATACAAAGTACTTCAAGGCACAGCATAACTGAGAATTTGGAAAAGAACTTTCTAATATGTGGATGTACCTGCTTGCAAAAGATGTGTATTATATTTCCTAGGGGTACATGTGAAGTATACTGAATAGCTTAGGTTTAGCCAAACATTTAAGTCTTTCATAATAGCTTTCAGATATAATAGAGAAATAAAAAGAGTTGATTCAGGGGGCTTCCCTGATGGTTCAATGGTTAAGAGTCCATGCTCCCACTGTAGGGAGCACCAGTTCAATCCCTGGTCCTGTACTCTGTATAGGGAACTAAGATCCCACATGCTGCTCAGCCAGAAAAAAAATAAAGTTGATTCATCATAGGTTGAGCGACCCTTATGCAAAACGTTGATTAAATCATTGTTGTCAGCTTGAAAGCAATAACATGCCTCAGGGTTTTGAATGTCTCATTCAACATTCTTATAAACTATTTGGACAAAGGCAAAGAAAATGGACTCATTGTATTTTCAAGTATTATCATGTTAGGAGAGTCAAGGAGGCAAATAATAAAATCAGAGGTCTCCAAAAGATTGAAATGATAGGCCAGAACCCACGGCAGAAGAATGAGTGGGAAGGAAGTGGCATAAAATCTGCCCAAATACAAAAATGAGACCTGGCACAATACCAGTTAATGCAGGAAAGCTTTAACTGAGCTGCAGTTCAGTATGAGTCAGCAGCTTGCCAATTCTGCCCAAGAGGCAATACAGAAAATTAGTCTGCATTGTAAAAGAAATACAGAGCTCAGAACCAGGGAGAACTGATCTGATGAACCCCGCAATGTGAATACATGGATTCCTGGGATGATGGACAGATTCCTGTATGACCACATGTATCTTCTAATTCCGAGATTGTGCAGTTCTCTTTATAACATGTCCCTGAGTGGCCAGTCTAGTAATTCTATCCCCTACCAAAGGAAGTGAGTTTGTCTCATTCTTTTCTTTAGTCATTCAAGCAATGTTTATTGGGGGAAAAAAATTGTTTGCCAGGTACCCTGCTAAAAGCCATGAACATAAATATGCTTCTTAGGATACACACAATGTTTTCCCAGTTAGTCATCCAAACACTAACATAGGTGATGATGTGATGGAATTTGGTCAATGTAGTCAAGGTTCCAGATCAGTTGAACTTGAGAAAGAGAAAGTATCTGAATGGACCTGGCCTATCACATAAGCACTTTAAAAGCAGAGAGTTTTTGATGGCTGGTGGGAGAGTTTAAGTCAGGGGTTCAAAGCATGGGAAGGATCTGATGCACCTTTGCTGGTCACGTGGTAAGGAGTGTGTGTGGCCGCTGGATGCTATGAATGGCCCCCAGCTAACAAGCCAGCAAGGAAATAGAATATTATAACCTCTAGGAGATGAATTCAACCAAAAGGATGAGCTTGGAAGAAGACCCCAGAGGAGATCTGCAGCCCTAATCAACATTTAGATTTCAGCCCAGTGAGACATTGAGCAGAGCATCCAGGCCACTATGTCCAGACTTCTGACCTACAGAAACTGTGAGGCAATAAACCTGTGTTGCTTTACGATGCCAAGTGTTTGCCAATTTGTTATCTAGCAATAGAAAACTAACACAGAATAAATAAAGAGCAGCCACACAATGCGATATGTGCTCCTAGGAGCAAAGCTGCAGTATAGCTGGTTGGTTGTTGACTCAGGACCCATTTTTCCCTTCTTTTCCCCAAGTGAGTTTCAGTTTGTTTAGGTGGCCACTGCTCATCCATCCCCACATTCAAGGCTGCTACCTGCACTCCAAGCTCCAAGTGCGGGCTGATGAGTCTAAAACAGGGTTTCTTGATTTTGGTACTATTAACATTTTAGTCTGGATCATTCTTATTGTGGGAGAATGCCCTGTGCTTTACAGGAGGTTTAGCAGTATCCCTGGCCTCTGCCCAGTATATGCCAGTGACACACACTCCTTTGACCCTCCAGCAGTGACAAACAAATATATCTCCAGATATTACTAAATGTCCCAGCCATGGGTGAGTTGGGAGCAAAATCACCCCTAGCTGAGAATCTTTGATCTAAAGGTAAGCTCACTCACCTGGCAAATAGTTGGTTTTAGGATAGGTATATGATCACTTGGGGAAAATGAGCTGCAAAGAAAGGTTTGGGCAGGGCATTCTAGGACAATCTCACTCTTCAGGGAATGCCATAGGAAGTAGCTCCATTTCTCTTCCTGTAGAAGTATCATGCACAGATTGAGACCTGGGGATGCTGCAGCCAATCCTGAAACCTGCCTTACCTTTAGACTTCTAAATTACATGAGCCAGTTTCCTTATTGTTCAAGATAGTTTGAGATTGTTCATGAGAGTTCAAGGGATATCTGAGTTTTGCAGTCAAAAGTTGTCTGGCTAGTGCTAATGTACAAGGTGCTATTGAAGCTGAGAGGCAGGCTCATGTCACAAAGCTGAGTCAAGAAATAAAAAGGATGTGTATTTACAGCTGATTCACATTGTTGTGTGGCAGAAACCACACAACAGTAAATTGTACAGTAAACCACATAACTGTAAAGCAGTAATTCTCCTATAAAAAAAAAAAGAAAAAGAAATAAAAAGGAGCTAGACCCAGGAGAACAATCACTGAGTGCTTTCACACCACATTTTCTTAGAGACCTACTTTCTTCAGTTCAGTTCAGTCCCTCAGTTGTGTCCAACTCTGCACAACCCCATGAATTGCAGCACACCAGGCCTCACTTTCACTTTTCACTTTCATGCATTGGAGAAGGAAATGGCAACCCATTCCAGTGTTCTTGCCTGGAGAATCCCAGGGACAGGGGAGCCTGGTGGGCTACCATCTATGGGATCGCAGAGTCGGATACAACTGAAGTGACTTAGCAGCAGAAGCAGCAGGCCTCCCTGTCCATCACCATCTCCCAGAGTTCACTCAGACTCACTTTCATTGAGTCGGTGATGCCATCCAACCACCTCATCCTCTGTTGTCCCCTTCTCCTCCTGCCCCCAATCCCTCCCAGCATCACAGTCTTTTCCAATGAGTCAACTCTTCGCATAAGGTGGCCAAAGTACTGGAGTTTCAGCTTTAGTATCAGTCCTTCCAAAGAACACCCAGGACTGATCTCTTTAAGAATGGACTGGTTGGATCTCCTTGCAGTCCAAGGGACTCTCAAGAGTCTTCTCCAACACCACAGTTCAGAAGCATCAATTCTTCGGCGCTCAGCCTTCTTCACAGACCAACTCTCAATTACTACGGAAAAACCATAGCCTTAACTAGACGGACTTTAGTTGGCAAAGTAATGTCTCTGCTTTTCAATATCCTCTCTAGGTTGGTCATAACTTTCCTTCCAAGGAGTAAGCATCTTTTAATTTCACGGCTGCTACTGCTTTTCTAATTTCCTACTTTCTTAGCAACTTTCAAATATGCAATGCATTATTTTTGACGATCATCACCATATTGTACATTACACCCCCACAACTTACTTATCGTTTAACCGGTAGTTTGTGCCCTTTGATCCCTTCATCCACTGTCTGTTCTCTGCATCTATAAGCCTGGTGTGCTATTCTCTGCATCTATAAGCTTGGTGTGTTTATTTATTTATTAGATTCTGTATATAAGTGAAATCATAAAGTACTTGTCTTTCTCTGCCTGACTCATTTCACTTAGTATTTGTCCTCAAAGTTTATCCATATTGTCACAAATGGCAAGACTTCTTTCTGTTTTTACAGCTGAATAACATTTCATTGTGTGTGTATGTGTGTGATATATATATATTCAATACATATATTGAATATATACATTTCCTTTATCCGTTCATCCGCCTATGAAACAAAAGGTTGTTTCCATATCCTGGCTGTTTTAAACAATGCTACAGTGAACATGAGGGCGCATGTATCTTTTCAAGTTAGTGTTTTCATTTTCTTCAGATTAAATACTCAAAAATGGAATTACTGAATGATATGGTAGTTCTATTTTTAATTTTTTGCAGAACTTCCATACCATTTTCCAGAATGGTCACACCAATTTACATTCCCACAAACAGTGTACAAGGATTCCCTTTTCTCTCCACATCCTCTCCAACACTTGTTATGTATTATCTTTTTTATAGCAGCCATACTAACCCTGGTAGCTCAGGCAGTAAAGAATCTGCCTGCAGTGCAGGAGACCTGAGTTCAATCCCTGGGTTGGGAAGATCCTCTGGAGGAGGGCATGGCTACCCACTCCAGTATACTTGGCTACCCACTCCAGTATACTTGGCTACCCACTCCAGTATACTGTCTGGAGAATCCCACGGAGAGAGGAGCCTGGTGGGCTACAGTCCATGGGCTTGCAAAGAGTCAGACACAACTGAACGACAAACACTAAATACTAAAAGGTGTGAAGTAATATCTCGTTGTGATTTTGATGTGTATTTTCCTGGTGATTAGTGATGTTGAGCATTTTTCATGTACCTGTTGGCCATGTGTATGCATTCTTTGGCAAAATGTCTCTTCGTATCTACCAGGTAGGGTGCAAATAGTAGTCGTCATTATAAGAAATTTCACCAGTCTGATCCCCATCTGCTTATATGGCCCCCATTACCATACAACTTCTTCTCAGCCCTTCTCACTGAGGTCTTCTTTCTTGGGAGCTTCACCTCCATTCCTGAAACCCCTCCCTGAGAACTCCAATGTCTGTACTAAGAATGCTGCCTCTTAATACCCAAGGTCTCAACACTGGCGTCTCAGCAGTAGAAAAATTCCCCTGAAATGCATGAGATGCAGGTTCGGTCCCTGGCTTGGTAAGATCCCCTTGGAGAAGGAAACGGCAACCGCTCCAGTACTCTTGTCTGAGAAGTCCCCTGGACAGAAGAGCCTGGCAGGCTACAGTCCATGGATTCACAAGAGTCCGACATGACTTAGAGACTTCACCGCCACCACCAACCCTCACAGTCCCCAAGTGGTTAGTTGTGACGGCCCATGTGAAGAGAAAAGGATAGCTCTCCTAGTCTGAGTCACTGTTGGTTGCCTGGAGGCCAAAGGGGCTTTGTCGGTGCCTTAGCTCATCCATCTCACCCCCTCAAAGACAGAGCCCTGCAAAAACAGCATCCTCAGCTTTTGCTCTGCAGCTCTTTCCTATCGTGACTCTGTTGGAATGGACACAGGCCCTGTGCTGCTCCCTTTCTTCTCTCTCTCTTTCTAGAAATCATATCAGCTGCCAGGTTTTGACTACTTACTCTGGGCCAGGCATTTATGCTGAGCACCTGACAAGTTACCTCATTTAATCCTCATAACCACGAGATGGGACAGGGATCCTGATATACTCATTTTACAAAATAGTCTCTTATAGCTAAAATAGCTTAAGTAATTTGCCCAAAGTTATGCAGTTTATCAGAGTCTGGACTCTGCTAAAATCCTTGCTTAATTAATACATACCTCTCTCAAGGGGCTTCCCTGGCGACTCAGACGGTAAAGAATCCCCCTGCAGTGCAGGAGAGCCGGGTTTGATCCCTGTGTCAGGATGGTACCCTGGAGGAGGAAATGGCAACCCATTCCAGTATTCTTGCCTGGAGAATCCCATGGACAGAGGAGCCTGGTGGGCTACAGTCCATGGGCTTGCAAAGAATCAGACAAGACTGAGCGACTTTTAGTTTTGGCTGCTTTCAAGGTAACTTCTCTTCAGTCACCACTGGCCACAATCAAAATCCTCTTAAAAATGAGCTGCAAGTTTGCTCTGCTAGCACCTGGTCTGCAGGGGCACTCAGACATGACATACATGGTGCTACGATTCATCGTTGACGTGTACTGAGCGCTTACTGTGGATCAGGCTCTATTCTAAACACTTTGCATTATTGACGCATTTCAAAACAGCCCTGTAAGTACTATCATTATCCCCTATTTTACAGATGAGGAAAAGAAAAAAGTGAAGTCACTAAAAGGTTAAGAAACATGCCCAAGGTCACATAGCTAATAAGTGGCAGAGCTGGGACGTGGCAGCCTGGGGCCTGAGCCCATATTCTTCACATTCACTGTCGATTACTGAGCATCTACTCTGTGCCAAGTGCTGGGCTGGGTCCTCTGCATGCACTTTTTCTAATCTTAATGACATTCCTGCCAGAGAGTTGTGTCTCCAGGTTTCCAGTAGAGGAATCTGAGTGTCAGAGAGATTAGACACGCTTGCCTAAGATCTTGGTTAGTGCGTATCAACATCCAGGTCTATCCTGAGCTGTAAAATCATTTGCCTTTTCATATGCACCTGTCTTCTAAAGCCTCAATCAGCTCCCTATTCCGTCTTCCCAGGACCTCCCTGAGAGTTCTAGATCAGGTCTACATTCTGGATAAAATAGGAGGAGCGAGAGAAAAGACGGTGGTGGCGGCCAGCTGCTGCTTCAAACAAAATATATCCACATTTACAAAGGCACTCGGGCTGGTTGCCTAGCAACAACTTTCTGCCTCCCCAACCTGCTCCACCCCATCCTTACCCAACCCACATTACACACATCCCTTGGGCTTGAATGCCCTCTGAGACATCCCCCTTCAAGGCTGCCTTTGTTCATTTCAACCTGATTTGCAGGCAAATGTTTGCAGATTGCAACTTGCTGGGAGTCCAGGAAACACACAATTTGTATACCAGATGGCCTGAGGGCAGGCAAAACAGAGCTGCCCTCCTTGGGTTCGTAGCCCAAACCTTGGCACTCACAGGGTATCTGAGGCTGTGGGAAGGAAAAGGTCTCATTTCAGGCTCTTTGTCATATCCCTGAAGGTTTAAAAAAAGAGTTTTGTGTTTCACATATGTCAAGTCCTTTAAATAGTTCTTTGAAATAAAAGTTTGATTGGGATAGAACTAAAGTAGACTGTCTGGATTTTTTTCATCTTATCTCCCATGTTTGAAGCTAAGAGCCTCTTAAATTTAAACTTATCTTCAGTTCAACCAGTCCAAAAGGCTTTGGGGCTATTTTTGTCCTAGAGTCTTAAAGGGAGATAGGATAAGGCAGAATACACAGTTCACTGAGCTATTCTTTCAAGCATAAATAAAAAGGGACAACAGTAGTGCAGCCCCCAACAGGCCCAGAAACTTCAGTTTCATTGTGAGAAGGTAATGTTGACCTGAGCGCCGGACTAAAATATCCCCCTCATGGGCCCCAGGCATTCTTGTCATCCTGGGCCCTTTTGACCACAGAAGGAACAAAAAAATATTAACAATTGTATTTCACAACTGTGCGGGTCTAAAGACAAATATAATCCAGGCTGCATTCATTTCTATACATTGTTTTTATTGTGTTCTGTTCATGTTCCTTCTGATTTAAAAAATTAAAGGGCTTCCAAAAGGTTTGTGAGTCCAGGCTCCTGTGCCTTCAATGCCAATGTTGAGAGCAGACCAGCACACATACAGGTTACTGGAATCGGAGCCCTGTCTCAGTCTGGAAGTTAGAAAAATGTGAGGTGTGGTCCCTGCACTCAAAGGGCTTCCAGCCTCGCTGCACAGAAAGACGAAGGCAACAAATACCATCACTGTACCATAGACATTCATCTTGAAAAGCCACCAAGAAAATTATCAAGGTCCCTTTCTAGCTTAGTTACATTCCCATTTAAATAAATAATGTATTTTAAAACATAGCTAATTGAGAAAAGTCCAGAAAGGTAGAAGGTAGCTCTGGCAAACATGGTATGATTGGATGCTGGTATATAAAAGTCAAGGAAGATCTCTGGGTTGAGGATTTGAGTGGCCATCTACATAGACATAAAATACACAAAGAAGAATGGATTGGAAGAGGCAGCAATGAATCTCATGTTGGGCAGGTTGAATTTGAGATGCCTTTGGAGAGTAATAAGCAGAGACCAGGGCTAGTTTGCTCCTCACTGGAATCCTATCTCCCTGCTCATGGATATAGGTGGAGAAATCTAGCGACTAGTTGCCTGTATAGGTCTGGTGCCCCAGAACAGACATCTGGGCTATAGTTAGACACTGGGTGTTGCAGCAGATGCTGGCCCCTGACATTCACTCTCTACCCAAAGGCTATTTATATGAACATCTGCAACTCCCTGCCTGTTCTGGCTTCAGAAATAGATTTGGCCCATACACAGGACAGGCTGGAATTGCCAAAGAGTGAATGCCCTAGAGCAGCCCTCAACAAGTGATGGAAAGGAAGTTGGTAGATCAATAACGCAACTTCTTCAGCCTTCAGTTGCGATGATTCTGCAATATGGTCTATACAGTTTCTCAGAATCCTCCAGTAGGCTGAGTTTCTAGATCTTCGGGTGAAGCTGAAGACACTCTGGTAACACCATTTTTGGGGAAGGGTCTTCTTTGAGTGAATAGTGGTATAGCCAGCTCCAGGAGCACGTACATCTGGAAACGAAGGGTTGAGACTTTAAACTGTTAATAAGAGCTACCATTTGAATAGATATTACTTACCCACAGAGAGCTTGGCAACTCAAAGACAGCTCATTTCATTTTCAGGTAGATCTAGTTCCTGGAAAGTTCTTTCTCAGATTGAAATAATATAAGTTTTTGACTTCTACCTTTTGGTTCTACTTTTTTTTTTTTAAGTAAAAGTTTTGTTTTAGTGGGGAAAAAGTGTGCAATTCAATAGTTTTTAGTATATTCACAGAGTTTTGCAACCATCAGCATCAATTTTAAAATATGTTCATCACCCTGAAAGGAAACACTGTATCCTTAACAATCTCTCATCAATACTCCCTAATCCTTCCGGCCCACCCCTAGTCCTAAACAGCCACTAATCTATTTTCAGTCTCTATTTTGTTGTTGTTCAGTGGCTAAGTGTGTCTGACTCTTTGCAGCCCCATGGACTGCAATATGCCAGGCTTCCCTGTCTTTCACTATCTCCTGGTGTTTACTCAAACTCATGTCAGTGAGTTTGAGTCAGTGATGCCATCCAACCATCTCATCTTCTGTCACCCCCTTCTCCTCCTGCCCTCTACCTTTTCCATCATCAGAGTCTTTTCCGATGAGTCAGCTCTTTGCATCAGGTAGCCAAAATACTGGAGCTTCAGCTTCATCATCAGTCCTTCTAGTGAATATTCAGGGTTGATTTCCTTTAGGATTGACTGGTTGGATCTCCTTGCCATCCAAGGGACTCTCAAGAGTCTTCTCCAACACCACAGTTCAGTTCTTCGACGCTCAGCATTCTTTATAGTCCAACTCTCACATCTATACATGACTACTGGAAAAACTAAAGATTTGCCTATTCTGGACTTTTCCCATAAATTAGCTCGTATAAAATGTGTTCTTTTTTGAATGGCTTCTTTCACTTAGCATAATGGTCTCAAGGTTTATCCATGTGTCAGCGTGTATTAGTGCTGCATTTCTTTTCACTGCCAAATAATATTCCGTGATACATCAGTCACATATCTAATTTATTCATCATCAATCTGTGAACATTTGGCTGCTTCTACTTTTGGATATTCTGAATAAAGAAGTTATGAACATCTGTGTACAAGTTTTGTGTGGCTATGTTTTAATTTGGGGAGAGAATATATCTAGAAGTGAAATTGCTGGGGGAGTTACATGGAAACTCTATGTTTATCTTTTTGAGGAACTGACCAACTGTTTTCCAAAGTTATATTCCAATCAACAGTGTGTGAGGATTCTGCTTTCTCCCCATTCTCACCAGTGATTATTTTTTTTATGACCTTTTTATTACAGGAATCAATAGTGGGTATGAAGTGATATCTTGTGGCTTTGATTTGCATTTCCCTAATGACTAGTGATGTTGAGAATCTTTCCATATACTTATTGACCATTTCTTGGAGAAGGAAACGGCAATCCACTCCAGTACTCTTGCCTGGAAAATCCCATGGACAGAGGAGCCTGGTAAGCTCCAGTCCATGGGGTCGCAAAGAGTCGGGCACGACTAAGCGATTTCACGATTGACCATTTGTATATCTTTTTGAAGAATTGTCTATCCAAATCCTGTGCACATATTTAATTGGAACAAGTGTCTTTATATTCTTGAATTTTAAGACTTCTTTATATATTCTAGATATAGATCCCTTATCAAGTAAGTGAATTGCAAGTATTTTTTTCCCATTCTATGAATTTTCTCTTCACTTTGTTGATTGTACCCTTTGAAGCAACAAAGTGCTTAATTTTGGTGAAATTCAATTTATTTTTTTCACTTGTTGTTTATTCTTTTGGAATTGCAAAGAGAGATGATTATCTAATTTGAGGCTATAAAAATTCACATATACTTCTCACATTTAGATCTATAACCCATTTCGAGTTACTTTTTGTGTATGGTGTAAGATAATGGTCTAACTTTATATATATATATATTATATATATATATATATATATATATATATAGCATATTGATAATCAGTTGTCCTAGTACCATTTCTTAAAAAGACTAACGTTTCCCCCACTGAATTCTCCTGGCACTCATGATGAAAATCAGTGGACCGGAAAGTGGAGACTAGACTTTCAGTTCTATTCCACTGGTCTCTTCATCTGTTCTTTTGCCAGTATCACATTGTGTTAATTACTGTAGCTCTGTAAGAAGTTTGGAAATGGAGAAGTGTAAGTGCTACAGCTCTGTTCTTTTTCAAGATCACTTTGGCCATTCTCATTGACTGGCCCTTGTATTTCCATATGAAGTTTAGAATTCATTTGTTCATATCTTCTAAAAAGCTTTATTGATTTATTTTTGGCTGTGCCGGGTCTTTGTTGCTGTGCAGGCTTTTCTCTCGTTGCAGTAAGTGAGGGCCACTCTGTAGCTGGCGGGCTTCTCGCTGCAGTGGCTTCTCTTGCTGTGGAGCATGGGCTCTAGGGCTCGGGGCTTCAGCAGCTGTGGCTCCCGCGCTCTAAAGCACAGTCTCAGTAGTTGTGGCACACAGGCTTGTTTGCTCCACCACACGTGGGATCTTCCAGACCAGGGATCGAATCTGTGTCTCTTGTATTGGCAGGTGGATTCTTTACCACTGAGCCACCAGGGAAGCCCTGTTCATATCTTCAAAAATGAAAATCAACACAAAACAAAAAAACCACAAGAGCATCTGAGATCTTAGGACTGTGATGAATCTGTAGATCAATTTTGGGAGTATTGCCATCTTAAAAGTAAAAAGTCTTCCAATCAATAAACACAGAATGTCTTTCTATTTAAATCTATACTCCTTTTGTTAAATTTATTCCTAAGTATTTTATCCTTCTTGATGCTATAATAAGTGGAATTATTTTCTTAATTTTATTTTTACATTGATCATTGTTACTGTATACAAATATAATTCAATATAGACATATAATATGTGTATGTATATATATCAGAGTTATACCTGCAATATCATTTATTAATTCTATAGTATTTTTGTGGGTTCCTTGGTTTTTCTATATACAATCTTACAACATTGGTAAATAGAGTATTATTTCTTCCTTCCAATCTGAATACATTTTATTTCCTTTTCTTGCCTAAGTACCTTTGCTTAAAACTTCATTTGAAGAGAAGTGATAAGAATAAACATCTTTGTCTTGCTCTTCATCTTAGAGAAAGTTTTCTTTTTTTGCCATTAGGTATAATGTTAGCTATGAGTGTTGCATAGATATCTTTTTCAGGTTGAAATACTAAATACTACTTCTATCCCCATATGTTGACCGTTTTTGCCATGGAATGTGTTGGATTTTGTCAAATGTTTTTTCAGCGTCTATTGAGATGATCATATAGCTTATGCCCTTTATCCTATTCATGTAGTCTATGAATTAATTTGTTTTCAAGTGTTAAATCAAGCTTACATTCCTGGGATAGATCCCACTTGGGAATGATCCCTTTTAAGTTGTTGGATTTGGCTTGCTAATATTTTATTGATGACTTATATAAGATATACTGATCTGCTATTTCCTCCATTTTTTCTTTTTCTTTCTTTCTTGTATTGTCTTTGGTTTCCATATCACTGAAATACTGACCTTCATAGAATGAGTTGAGAGTGTTTCTTTCTCCTCTACTTTTAGAAAGACTGTATAAATGATTCATGGTAAGTATTCTTTAAACCCTTGGTGTAATTTGCCGTTGAAGCTAATTTAGGCCAGGGTTTTCCTTTGTAAGTAATTATTGGGGTTTTTTAGTTGTATTGTGTTGGAGGTTTTCTTTTTTTTTAACTAATTCAATCTCTTGCTATAGGTCTATTCAGCTTTTGTAATTCTTTATGAGTTAGTTTTGGTAATTTGTGTCTTTCTGGAAATTTGTGCGTCTCATTTAGACTATCTATTTGACATACAATTGTTCATTGTATTTCTTTCTAATCCTTTATATTTCTGTAAGGTTGGTAATGATTTTCCCTCTTTCATTTTCATTTTAGTAATTTAAGTCTTCTCTCTTTTCCCTGCCTTGAACAGTCTAACTAAAGTTTCCTAATTTTCTTGCTCTTAAAAAAAATTTTTTTTTCATTGTATTTCTTTCTAATCCTTTATATTTCTGTAAGGTTGGTAATGATTTTCCCTCTTTCATTTTCATTTTAGTAATTTAAGTCTTCTCTCTTTTCCCTGCCTTGAACAGTCTAACTAAAGTTTCCTAATTTTCTTGCTCTTAAAAAAAATTTTTTTTGTTTTATTTTCTGTAATCCTTTTCTATTTTATTATTGTCCACTCTATCTTTTTATTTCTTTTCTCTGTTTCCTTCCCCCCACCCCCCCACCCCCGCCTCCTTTTGTTTCCTTTGGGTTTAGTTTACTCTTCATTTTCTAGTTTCCAAAGTGAAAAGATAGAGCTTCCCTTGTGGCTCAGTGGTAAGAAATTTGCCTGCCAATGCAGGAAACATGGGTTTGATTCCTGGATCCAGAAGATCCCCTAGAGAGGGAAATAGCAACCCACTCCAGTATTCTTGCCTGGGGAATCCCATGGACAGAGGAGCCTGGAGGGCTACAGTCTGAGGTTGCAAAGAGTTGGACACAACTTAGCAACTGAACAACAACAGTAGCAACATAGGGTATTGATTTGAGATCTTCATTTTTACATTTATTAATTTCCCTCTAAATACTACCGTGGTTGCATCCTTAAGTTTCGGTATGTTGTGTTTTTATTTTCATTCACCTCAAAGTATTTTTAAATTCCTTGGTAACTTTTTTTTTAATTAGTTAATTTATTTTAAGTGGAGGAAAATTACTTTACAATATTGTGATGGTTTTTGCCATACATCAACATGAATTAGCCATGGTGATACACATGTGTCTCCCCTCCTCCTGAACACTTACCCCACCTCCCTCCCCACCTCTGACCTAGTATTTATTTAGGAGTTTGTTGTTTAATTTCCGCATATTTAAGAATTTCCCAAATTGCTGTTTACTGCTTTCTAATTTCATTCTATTGTGGATGGAGCACATATTTTGTATAATGTCAGTCCTTCTAAATTTACTGTGGCTTGTCTTATGGCTTAGCATATGGTTATCACAGAAAATATTCCATGTGCACTTGGGAAGAATATGTATTCTGTGTTTTGTTGGATGGTGTGCTCTTTAGAAATCTGTTAAATTTGTTTCAAGCCATGCTTATCACCACTTGGTACTGTCAGACTTAGAGTTTTTGCCAGTCTGATGATGTGAAGTGACATCTCAGTGATGCTCTATATATCTAATTCTTCTCTGATTGCTAGTCAGGTTGAATATTTATCTCCTCATATTATTATTAGTGACTCAGGATTCCTCTTATGGGATACATGCATATCCATTGCCGTTCTTTTTCTATCTTTTTATATCTGACTTGCACTAATTCCATAAAATTCAAACAATATCCTACTTCAGTTCAGTTCAGTTCAGTCTCTCAGCCATGTCCGATTCTTTGCGACTCCATGAATCACAGCACACCAGGCCTCCCTGTCCATCACCATCTCCCGGAGTTCACTCAAACTCATGTCCATAGAGTCGGTGATGCCATTTAGCCATCTTATCCTCTGTCATCCCCTTCTCCT
This sequence comes from Aepyceros melampus, assembly GCA_006408695.1. NCBI lineage: Eukaryota > Metazoa > Chordata > Mammalia > Artiodactyla > Bovidae > Aepyceros > Aepyceros melampus. Next base: position 53,351 of record SJXQ01009314.1, read on the forward strand.
CCTGCCCCCAATCCCTCCCAGCATCAGGGTCTTTTCCAATGAGTCAACTCTTCGCATGAGATGGCCAAAGTACTGGAGTTTCAGCTTCAGCATCAATCTTTCCAGTGAACACCCAGGACTGATCTCCTTCAGAATGGACTGGTTGGATCTCCTTGCAGTCCAAGGGACTCTCAAGAGTCTTCTCCAACACCACAGTTCAGAAGCATCAATTCTTTGGCGCTCAGCCTTCTTCACAGACCAACTCTCACATCCATACATGACCACAGGAAAAACCATAGCCTTGACTAGATGGACCTTTGTTGGCAAAGTAATGTCTCTGCTTTTGAATATACTATCTAGGTTGGTCATAACTTTTCTTCCAAGGAGTAAGCGCCTTTTAATTTCATGGCTGCAGTCACCATCTGCAGTGATTTTGGAGCCCAAAAAAACAAAGTCTGACACTGTTTCTACTGTTTCCCCATCTATTTCCCATGAAGTGATGGGGCCAGATGCCATGATCTTCATTTTCTGAATGTTGAGCTTCAAGCCAACTTTTTCACTCTCCTCTTTCACTTTCATCAAGAGGCTTTTTAGTTCTTCTTCACTTTCTGCCATAAGGGTGGTGTCATCTGCATATCTGAGGTTATTGCATTTCTCCTGGCAATCTTGATTCCACCTTGTGCTTCATTCAGTCCAATGTTTCTCATGATGTACTCTGCATAGAAGTTAAATAAGCAGGGTGACAATATACACCCTTGACGTACTCCTTTTCCTATTGGGAACCAGTCTGTTGCTCCATGTCCAGTTCTAACTGTTGCTTCCTGACCTGCATACAAGTTTCTCAAGAAGCAGGTCAGGTGGTCTGGTATTCCCATCTCTTGAAGAATTTTCCACAGTTTATTGTGATCCACACAGTCAAAGGCTTTGGCATAGCAGATGTTTTTCTGGAACTCTCTTGCTTTTTCCATGATCCAGCGGATGTTGGCAATTTGATCTCTGGTTCCTCTGCCTTTTCTAAAACCAGCTTGAACATCTGGAAGTTGGCGGTTCACGTATTGCTGAAGCCTGGCTTGGAGAATTTTGAGCATTACTTTACTAGCATGTGAGATGAATACAAAATATCCTACTTAAATTTAACTAAAAAATTTTATGGTGTCATGTGCAAAATTATTTTTCTCCCATTGCCTAACACTCTCTTCCTCTAGTTGTCAATGTGCATAGATATTTAGAATGATATTCCCCAAGTGTTGATCATGGTTATTATAGATGATGGAATTTGGGAGATTTTTGTCTATGTTTTATTTGTTATTGTTTTTTATTTTATTCTTTTAATGTTTTATGTTCCTAGAGTTTGTATGTTTTTGTCTTTTTCAATGAACTTACTGAGATATAATTATATACCATAAAGTTCACTCATTTCAAGTATATACTTCAATGCATTTTAGCCTATTGACAGAACTGTAAACTATCACAATCTAACTTTAGAACATTTCCATCATTCTAAAAAGAAATTTCGAGCCCATTTATAGTAACTCTCAATTTCCCCCTCCCACTCTGTGCAAACACCAATCTACTTTCTGTCTTTACTTATTTTCGTTTTCGGACTTCTCATGTAAGTGACATCATACAATATGTAGTATTTTGTATCTTCTTCCACTGAACATGTTTTTGGATTCATTTATGTATGTAGTGGGTACTGATACTTTGATCTTTTTTATTTCCAAATAGTACTTCATTTTATGGATAGATACTGCACTATTTATCTGTTCACAAGTTTTTTAAATTAATATTTCAGATTTAATGAGGTATACTTGGCAAATAAAATAATATATATTAAAGATGTACAATATGATGATTTGATATACATACATAGTTCACAAAATGATGATCACAGTCAGGTTAATTAATACATTCATCATCTCACATAATTGCCTTTTTTAAAAAAAAAATCCCTTCGTCAGTTGATGGACATTAGAATGTTTTCATTTTTCTGAGTATTGTTGCTATGTGTATCTTTGTAAATGATTTTTTGTGTGAACAGATATTTTTTATTTCTCTTGGATAAACACTTAAGAGTCAAATTGCTGGGTTATATAAGTCTATTTTAAGAAACTGTCAAAATGTTTTCTCAAAGTATACCTTTTTACACTTCCACCAGCAATTAAATGTTTAATTCAAATGTTTAATTTTCTCCACATTCTTAGCAACACTTGTAATTGTCCATCATTTTTATTATACCCATTCTAATGGTTTGAAGTAGTATTTCATCATTACTTTGATTTGCATTTTTTAATGACTAATGTTACGGAGTCCTCTCATGTGCTTATTGGACATTTTTTTCAGTATGTATTATCTTTACAGCAAAACAAATCCTTAAAAAGATTCTGGTATCTAGCATTGGACATGATCATCCAGATAATATCTGACCAGCATAGAATACAGTAAGTGTGGATGCCTATGGCTTACCAGCTGCACTTTGACTAACATAGGCAAAATGCTGGGTAACTTGTGTAGAAGACACATCATATTATAGCCTTAGAGAAAGCCTGCGGTTAACAAAATACCCCAGATCCTGTTCTCACTGATTGCTGTAGAGCTAGATCTTTCCCACCCTCTATTTGAGTAATTGGTTTTATTGAGTTTAAACGCTAGAGCTAACATTTATCCTATTGAATTTTATCTTGTCACTGTAGTCCAATGTTGCCATCTGTAAACATACTTTATCTTAAGTCTGTCATCTTACTTTACCTACCTGGCAACTTCATTTTTCATGTCAAAATATTTAAAAGGGGGATTTAAAAAATCATTACACTTTTGTCTTTCAGAACCTTCCATAAGCAACTCAGCAGTGCATGAAATTTGTTTAAAAAAATAAGTACCCCCAAAATAAAACTAATATAGATTAATAAAAGTCTACATTTTTGTTTTTTATAATCAATACAGGGAAATATCTCTAATATATGAAAAGCTGTTAAAAGTAAGCACTGACGTTCACCTTTGCTTCACAGTAACAGCCACTTTTAATGAATTTATGTTTTTAAAAATAAGATTGATGAGAAAAGAAAGATATATAATGTCACTGACAAGCAAGCATTTCATATATAGGGTATTCTATTTTGAGTCTCTCTGGTTTCACTTCTAGTGGGAATTTTTTTTTTTAAACACTGTAAGTAATTTATTGTCTCTTTCTGCACTAATTACTTTACTAACCATGATTCATTCACATCCTACCTTTTTTTTTTTGAAAAGTCTTTTGGGTCTTCCCAAACCATTTTGATACTTGACTTGTCTGCACTTCCTATGCAGAACTGAATTCCTCTCTCTCCTCAGTCTAACGTTTATCCTCCACGGATTATTTTTGCTTTATTTTCTCTGTGTTGTGCTCTTCTTCAATTCTCACTTCCTTCCCTTCTCCAGTATCCACCCTGGTGCATTTAGTTTATGCCATTCCAGTCCAACCTGCATATGTATGTCTAGATTAATGTATATCCATAAAATGCTGTTTATATGTCTATATCTCTAAATTATATAAATAATAGCATACTATAAATCTTTTTTTAAAGATTTTTTAAAAATGTGGACTATTCTTAAAGTCTTTATTGAAATTGTTACAATATTGGTTCTGTTTTATGTTTTGGCTTTTTGGCTGTGAGGCATGTGGGATCTCACCTCCTGGACCAGGGATCTAGCTCATACCCCCTGCATTGGAAGGTGAGCCTTAGCGACTGTACCAGGGAAGTCCCCATATTGTGCTATAAATCTTACTTTAGTTCTTTAATCCTCCAACATATTTTTGAAATATATCCATGTGTTACATGGAAACCCAGTATAACACTCCTGTCTGTTGCACACTATTCTATCAAATGCACATACAAAGTGTACCTACCTGTATTCTTCATGATAGACCCTCAGGTTGCCTCCAAATACTTGGACTTTTAATACAGCTCAATTTTTTTTCAGTAAGGTCCTTTAAATTCTTTATTAGGGTAATACTGAATACTTTTTTTGATTTTATAGATTATATCATAGACATAATTTTATAAATTAATACTGTATTTTCTATTTATTACTCCTGTGGTCTCTTCAAGGTTGTATTTGAGGAGATGCAGTCAATAGCTGAGGGGTGGCTCAGATGTTAAAAAATCTGCCTGGAATGCCAGAGACCTGGGTTCAGTCCCTGGTTTGGGAAGATCCCCTGGAGAAGGCAATGGCAATCCACTCCAGTATTCTTGCCTGGAAAATCCCAAGGACAGAAGAACCTGGAAGTCTATAGTCCATAGGGTCGAAAAGAGTCAGACACTACTGAGCAACAAGCACTTTCACTTTCAACCTCCTGCTTCATTGGCAACTCGTGGCCCCAGTGAGATCATAATCTTCATTAAGATGGCTGCTTGCTCACTACATTTCACATTACTTTCCTCAAGATTCAGCTCAGTGCTGTGTATACGCATACAGACAGAATGACACATTTTCAGTCTCAGGGCACATTGTGGGCTTGGAATCCAAAAGCTTCACTGAAGTCCTTCCTCTCTCTGACTTTGAACTAGTCCCTAATCCCTCTGAGCCTCTTCCTTCTCATTCCTAGCACATGACTAATGAAGTTATTACAAAAATTCAAAGAGGAAATAGATGTATCTTGCATATTTTTCTGGGCTCCAAAATCACTGCAGATGGTGATTGCAGCCATTAAATTAAAACATGCTTATTCCTTGGAAGAAAAGTTATGACCAACCTAGATAAGCTGGAATCAAGATTGCCAGGAGAAATATCAATAACCTCAGATATGCAGATGACACCACCCTTATGGCAGAAAGTGAAGAGGAACTAAAAAGCCTCTTGATGAAAGTGGAAGTGGAGAGTGAAAAAGTTGACTTAAAGCTCAACATTCAGAAAATTAAAATCATGGCATCCGGTCCCATCACTTCATGGGAAATAGATGGGGAAACAGTGGAAACAGTGTCAGACTTTATTTTTTTGGGCTCCAGAATCACTGCAGATGGTGACTGCAGCCATGAAATTAAAAGAGGCTTACTCCTTGGAAGAAAAGTTATGACCAACCTAGACAGCATATTCAAAAGCAGAGACATTACTTTGCCAACAAAGGTCCGTCTAGTCAAGGCTATGGTTTTTCCAGTGGTCATGTATGGATGTGAGAGTTGGACTGTGAAGAAGGCTGAGCACCGAAGAACTGATGCTTTTAAACTGTGGTGTTGGAGAAGACTCTTGAGAGTCCCTTGGACTGCAAGGAGATCCAACCAGTCCATTCTAAAGGAGATCAGTCCTGGGTGTTCATTGGAAGGACTGATGTTGAAGCTGAAACTCCAGTACTTTGGCCACCTCATGCCAAACAGTTGACTCATTGGAAAAGACCCTGATGCTGGGAGGGATTGGGGGCAGGAGGAGAAGGGGACAACCGAGGATGAGATGGCTGATTGCATCACCGACTCAATGGATGTGAGTCTGAGTGAACCCGGGAGTTGGTGATGGACAGGGAGGGTGCTGGCGTGCTGCGATTCATGGGGTTGCAAAGAGTCGGACACGACTGAGTGACTGAACTGAACTGAACTGACTGATGTTAATGTCTGTGAGTATTGAGGGTGTGGCAAATAATTGAAACAGTTATTATTGGGTAAAAAATGGAACAGGCTTTGGTCCCTCTTAAAAATGGATCTTCTCACACTCAGTTCTGCTTCTGTCACCTGTCTATTGAGAAAAGTTCCAGAGCCCGCCATTTGCAAACTAAGCAGACCCTCATTTCTTGGCTTGGTATCGATTTATTTTTTAAATGTTTATTTTATGTTGCACTATAGCCGATTAACAACGTGGTGAGAGTTTCAGGTGCACAGCGGAGCAACTCAGCCATATATATACATGTACCCATTCTCCCATAAACTCCCTTCCCATCCAGGCTTGGCCTGCTATTTAAGGTGTCTCAAATCTGACTCAGAGTAATTTTTCAACATTTCCTCTCCTCCTCTACATGGGCTCCATAAGCCAGCTGAACCAAATGTACTACTTGGCTTTCCAGACGAGATCACTTTAGACTCAGTTCACCAGATTCTGCCTTTTAGTACAGTTTCCTATCTTTCCCAACCTGGGAAGCTCTTTACACTGTCTCCAAAAATCCTACTACTTTTCAAGACCCAGTTTCTATTCTACTTCCTTCATGGAGACTAACCCAGTTTCCCCTAACTGATATTATCACTATTTTTTTTTTGACCTTCCATATCTCTTTCAAGGCACTTATATTCTGCTTTCTAGAATAGTAATTTCTATATTTTATTATCCCTTTCCCCTAATACAGACACACATAGATTTGTTATGAGTGATTTATGGTAAGGGAGTTTTATTCATCTGTGTCTAATACTGTGCCTGGTACATCATTCTCATTTTATCTATATTGCATTGAGTTGAATTGATATCCTCAATACAGCCATGCTGAATTCTGTATCTTTTTGCTGATATACTGGGTATTGGAATTCTTCCAGTTGCAAAACACAGATGAACCAAGACAAAAGGGTAGCATCAATAAGGAAAGTAGATGATAATACCTCACATATTAAGACATCAGGAGGTAGGGAGGCTCCCAGGTTGAATTCAGTGGCTCAGTGATGTCTTGAAAGCCCTCCCCTCTTCCATATGGGCCATCCTTAGGCCTGACTTCAGTGTGGCTGCTGCAGTCCCAGGTTCTACACACAGATAACTCTGGGAAGCTAAGAAGAGAAATCATTCTTCCTATGATTCTCTCTCTTTTTAAAGTTTTTATTTTGGATTAGAGTAGAGCCAACTAACAATGTTGTGATATTTTCAGGTGAACAGCAAAGGGACTCAGTCATACATATACATGTATCCATTCTCCCTTCCAATCCAGGCTGCCACAGAACAATGAGTGGAGTCTATGTTGCTATTCTGTAGGACCTTGATGGTTATTCACATTGTATACATGTTCATCCCAAACTCCCTATCTCTTCCTACTATCCTTTCTTTGGCAGCCATAAGTGCCTGCTCGCAGTCTATAAGTCTGTTTCTGCTTTGTAAATAAGTTCATTTGTATTTCTTTTTTCAGTTCAGTTCAGTTGCTCAGTCGTGTCTGACTCCTTTTGACCCCATGAACTGCAGCACACAGGCCTCCCCATCCATCATCAATTCCCGGAGTCCACCCAAACTCATGTCCATTGAGTCGGTGATGCCATCCAACCATCTCATCCTCTGTCATCCCCTTCTCCTCCTGCCCCCAATCCCTCCCAGCATTAGGATCTTTTCCAATGAGTAAGCTGTTTGCATCAGGTGGGCAAAGTATTGGAGTTTCAGCTTCAGCATCATTCCTTCCAATGAACACCCAGGACTGATCTCCTTTAGGATGGACTGGTTGGATCTCCTTGCAGTCCAAGGGACTCTCAAGAGTCTTCTCCAACACCACAGTTTAAAAGCATCAATTCTTCGGTGCTCAGCTTTCTTCACAGTCCAACTCTCACGTCCATACATGACCACTGGAAAAACCATAGCCTTGACTAGATGGACTTTTGTTGGCAAAGTTATGTCTCTGCTTTTTAATATGCTATTTAGATTGGTCATAACTTTCCTTCCAAGGAGTAAGCGCCTTTTAATTTCATCTGCAGTGATTTTGGAGCCCCAAAAAATAAAGTCTGACACTGTTTCCACTGTTTCCCCATCTATTTGCCATGAAGTGATGGGACCAGATGCCATGATCTTAGTTTTCTGAATGTTGAGCTTTAAGTCAACTTTTTCACTCTCCTCTTTCATTTGCATCAAGTGGCTCTTTAGCTCTTCTTCACTTTCTGCCATAAGGGTGGTGTCATCTGCATATCTGAGGTTATTGATATTTCTCCCGGCAACCTGGACTCCAGCCTGTGCTTCATCCAGCCCAGGGTTTCTCATGATGTACTCTGAATAGAAGTTAAATAAGCAGGGTGACAATATACAGCCTTGACCTACTTCTTTTCCTACTTTGAACTAGTCTGTTGTTCCATGTCCAGTTCTAACTGTTGATTCCTGACCTGCAGATAGGTTTCTCAAGAGGCAGGTCAGGTGGTCTGGTATTCCCATCTCTTTCAGAGTTTTCCACAGTTTATTGTGATCCACACAGTCAAAGGCTTTGGCATAGTCAATAAAGCAGAAATAGATGTTTTTCTGGAACTCTCTTGCTTTTTTCACAATCCAGCAGATGTTGGCAATTTGATCTCTGGTTCCTCTGCCTTTTCTAAAGCCAGCTTGAACATCTGGAAGGTCACGGTTCACGTATTGCTGAAGCCTGGCTTGGAGAATTTTGAGCATTACTTTACTAGCATGTGAGATGAGTGCAATTGTGTGGTAGTTTCAGGTCAGGTGGTCTGGTATTCCCATCTCTTTCAGAGTTTTCCACAGTTTATTGTGATCCACACAGTCAAAGGCTTTGGCATAGTCAATAAAGCAGAAATAGATGTTTTTCTGGAACTCTCTTGCTTTTTTCACAATCCAGCAGATGTTGGCAATTTGATCTCTGGTTCCTCTGCCTTTTCTAAAGCCAGCTTGAACATCTGGAAGGTCACGGTTCACGTATTGCTGAAGCCTGGCTTGGAGAATTTTGAGCATTACTTTACTAGCATGTGAGATGAGTGCAATTGTGTGGTAGTTTGAGCATTCTTTGGCATTGCCTTTCTTTGGGATTGGAATGAAAACTGACCTTTTCCAGTCCTGTGGCCACTGTTGGGTTTTCCAAATTTGTTGGCATATTGAGTGCAGCACTTTCACAGCATCATCTTTCAGGATTTGAACTAGCTCTACTGGAATTCCATCACCTCCACTAGCATTGTTCATAGTGATGCTTTCTAAGGCCCACTTGACTTCACATTCCAGGATGTCTGGCTCTAGGTGAGTGATCACACCATCGTGATTGTCTTGGTCATGAAGATCTTTTTTGTACAGTTCTATGTATTCTTGCTACCTCTTCTTAATATCTTCTGCTTCTGTTAGGTCCAGACCATTTCTGTCCTTTATCGAGCCCATCTTTGCATGAAATGTTTCCTTGGTATCTCTAATTTTCTTGAAGAAATCTCTAGTCTTTCCCTTTCTGTTCTTTTCCTCTATTTCTTTGCATTGATCGCTGAGGAAGGCTTTCTTATCTCTTCTTGCTATTCTTTGGAACTCTGCATTCAGATGCTTATATCTTTCCATTTCTCCTTTGCTTTTCACTTCTCTTCTTTTCACAGCTATTTGTAAGGCCTCCCCAGACAGCCATTTTGCTTTCTTGCATTTCTTTTCCATGGGGATGGTCTTGATCCCTGTCTCCTGTACAATGTCATATCATGAACTCCTTATTGCCAAATTCAGACTTAAATTGAAGAAAGGGAAAAACACTAAGACCATTCAGGTATGACCTAATTCAAATCCCTTATGATTATACAGTGAAAGTGAGAAATAGATTTAAGGGACTAGATCTGATAGAAAGACTGCCTGATCAACTATGGACGGAGGTTCATGACATTAACATAGATACACCTAAAGCCTCAGCAAGAACAAACAAGAGAATTACATTCTCAGACCCATGCAGTGGGAAGCAGGACTGGGGACAGATCATTTACCCTGACCTTGTACAAACCTTTCCAACCCTCCTTCCTAGATACCACCCCTCTTTAATCTCCCTATAATAGAAAAGAGTCCCCATTCTGTTTAAAATCTGCCCCCAGAGCCCACGCTGACACCAGGGTACAGTGGTTCTCTATTTTCTAGACTCTAATGTTTTATACATGGAGGGCTTCCCTGGTGATTCAGATGGTAAAGAATCTGCTTACAATGCAGGGGACCTGGGCTGGATCCCTGGGTCAGGAGGATCCCCTGGAGGAGGGCATGGCAACCCACTCTAGTATTCTTGCCTGGAGAATCCCGTGGACAGAAGAGCTTAGTAGGCTACAGTCCATGGCGTTGCAAAGAATCAGACACAACTGAGTGACTAATACTTTTCACTTTCCTCCTATCGATCATGGTACCCTTTGAAGAACATCATGAAATACTGATGTTTTTAAGTCCAAAATACAGCCTATGGTTTAGCACAAAATTATGTATTTAGCTACTATATGCTTAAGTTGCTTAGAAATGTTAAATTTAATTAAATTTACAGACACTAACACACAATATAAAACCACAACCATAAGCTCAAACACCTGTCCATAGAAAAAACAAGCTGTCAAGCTCAGCACTGGCGGCTATGTCTGGGTCCATTAATATTCATTCGCTACTTGCTAATTCTCTCTGTCATCTGCTAGCACTGGCCAGTGGACAAGCAATAACAGGTGCCAAAGATTTAATAAAAATGTAGAGAGAAAAAAACAAAAAGCTGGAGAAATTCTATCCATTAACTTTTCTGGGAATTAACCTATTTCTTCATTTACTCAACAAAGATTGATTGAGCAGTTACTGTATGCCAGGCGTGATGCCAAGTGGAGGAGACATGCAGACGTAAGGGGCAAGCCTGCCTTCCAGGAGATATCTCTTTGCAGCTACGGTCAAGAAAATGCTAACGGGACAAGAGGAAGTAGATACTGCGGTGGAAACAGAGCAGAGACCATAAGGAGCCTAGAGCCCGTGGCCAGGCAAGACATCCTGGAGGATGAGCTATGAGAAATAAGTCTTTTTTAGTTTTTAATCTTATATAGAGTTTGCATTTATCTATTTATTTGTTTGTTTGCTGCGCCTTTGGCATGGGAGAATCTTAGTTCCTCTGACCAGATCGTACCCACACCTGCTGCAGTGGAAGCCCCAAATCTTAACCATGGTTTGCCAGAGAAGTCCCAAGAGGCAAGTCTTGAAAACAAGCCCAGGTTATCTCAGCCAGTGCTGGGCAGAGACCAGTGCCATGTTCATGCAACCATCCGGGAAGGCAGGGCCACTACTGGGTTACCAACTTTTACACTTGGTAAGGCAATGATCATTCAGAATATCATCTGCCATTTTCATAATTTTATGGATGAAACAGCCTTTTAGAACCCGAAATTTTAAAAAGAAAGAAAAATAATTTGGAAGTGCATAACTTCAGAAAAAGGATTGGCCCATACTTGGTATAATTTTAACTTTGTGAAGAACTCATCACATTGTTCTTATTTGTCTCATTTTGCTGCAGATTCATGAAAGCATGAGTGTTGGAGCTGCAATGGGGAGAAAAGCTGGATAAGGCACTGCAGCAGAGCAAAGCAGCTGGGACAGAGGTGCTGAGATGTCTGAGATCTCATCTTTCGGGGCTCCCTGGGTTTGGGGGAGGGATGTGGGGCAACCTAGCCCCCAAGGCTGCATCATGACCTTCCAAGGCCCTGGACGTGCTTTCCTTGGGTGGGGGTCGAAGGGTGAGGGGGGTTGTGAAGTGGGCAGGGCTTCTTCCATAAAATTACTGCAAATGATATTTTTTGATTGTATCAGAATAAAGAATATAACCTTTGACCCTAACTGTTCATTCTCTTCCCTCTGATGTTAAAAGAAGTTTAAACATTTCTGTGGGCCCCTAAAAGTATTGCGGGCCTAAGGAGCTTTGTCCACTGTGCCTAATGGATAAATCAGGCCTGACAGTCCTAAAATTGGGGGCAGCATCCAGTGATTCGGGGCACCAGAGGGCATCATCAGGCCCACACTGATTCTGCCTATGGAAAAATCCAGTCCTGCCTGAGGAGCAGGAGTGTAGCAGAGGAAAGTTGAGGAATAGTGACAAGATGGCCAGATCCCAAAGAGGCGTGTGGATTTGGTAAATGAGCACAGCCAAGACTGGGCACTCCAGAGGGCAGAGCACCACTTGCCAATGGCCAGCGGACAGACTGGCCTCTTCCGGCTTCAGGGACAAGAAGCAGCAGGGACCAGCCCTTCCTAGAAATTCTGCCAGATGGTCTAGCATCCTGGACTTGGCCTGATCTACATTTCATCAGTCAGGGCCAGACAAAGCTTTCAGTTCAGAGCCCCCCCGCCCCCCTCCCCACAATCTNTTGTGAACTGGATAAACTGAGGCTAAATTTTATTCTCACTGTCCTGTTTTGTGTTCAAGTTTCGGGTGTGGGTTTGTGGGAGGGAGGCATTGGGTTTGTGACTGACTGGTTGCTTTTTTGCTTGCTTCTGCACAAAGGAAGTCTTATCTAGGGTATGCAGGGCTGGAGGGCAGGGACCAAGGCCATTTAAATGCATAGGGCACTTGAGGTCACCCAGTGGGAAGACAAGAGAAGGGAAAAAGAGAGAGAGGGAGGAAGGACAGCAGGAACACATAACAGGAGCCCAGCTGATGCTTTTGAAAGAATGATGTCTCCTTATAGTATGTGTGCCCTGATATAGTCTCCCAATTTTTCTACTTTAGCCTATGTAAAAGGAGTCCGAAGACAAATGTATAATAGTGAAAACTGAGAGAATGGAAATGGACGAAAGGTAAATGTCTAACTAGAATAATGTCTAAATGAGTAAATAGGATTTTCATGCTGTCTGTTGATGCCTTTCTGCCCAATATTTTATAGTGAGAAAGCTCAAAGCTACAGAAAACTAGAAAGAACAGTCCAGTGAATATTCATGTACCCCTCCCCCAGATTCACTAGTTAGCGTTTCGCCGCATTTGCTTTTTCCTTCGGGGTATATGTGTGCCTGACTGTTGTGCATGGTTTGTGTGTTTTCATGCCTGTATTTGTGTCTGTGTGGGGTTTTTTTTGCCTAAACTATTTTGAAGTTATAGATACCATGACACTTCACTATGTAACACTAGTTACATTTTAGGAGAGTATAAAATATCATTATCATACTGAAAATATTTGACATTAATGCAATAGTATTATCCAATATAGAGCCCAATTGTCTAAAAAGTATGTTTTATAGCATTTTTATAATCCAGGATCCAATCAAGTTCGCTCATTGCAATTTGGCTCTTGTCTCTTCTGAATCTCTTTAATTTGAGACCTCTGCCTTTTAACTTCTTTGTCTTAATGACACCGTATTATCAAAGAGTTCAGCTGATTGTCCCATGGAATGTCCACGGTCTGGGTTTTGTTGATTGCTTCCTCATGATTATATTTAGATTGAGTGTTTGAGGCAAAAATGCTATACAGGTGAAGCTCCGTGAACCTCACTGCCCACAACAGGAGGCCACAACATCAGTTACCCTCAATGTTTGTGATGCCAAGTTTAATAATTTGGCTAAGGGAGTGTCTATCAGCGCTCTCTATTGTAAAGACAACTTTTGACCTTTGTAATTAATAATCATACTGTGGGTGTTAGAAGTCTTTTTTCTTTTTTGGAGCCAAAAACCGTCTACTTTTCCCAGATTAAAAAAAAAAAAGTCTCCCCTCAATTGTCACATCAAAACCCCCCACTGACAGTATGGTGAACTCTTATTGGCGTCCAAGAGGCTGCTCCTAGAGCAAGAAGCTTCATGATCATGATAATGAATACTCATAACATTTCCTAAAGTTTTTGTAGCATTTTACAGTTTGCAGAGCATTTTCACACATATTACAGCTTTTTATTTTCCCCTAATTTCCTTTTCCTTCAATAAGAAAGGAGACTGTTTAGAATCACTCATTCATTCATTCACCCACTCATCCCTTCATCCCAGTCACATCTAGACACTGAGCTAGAGGCAGAGGACTTTCCAAGATGAGTGAAGGGATCAGGACTAGATGAGGAGATGAATATATAAACCGCAGTAGAGAGACATGATCTGGTGTGTAGAATGTTGGGAGGAAAGGAAACCCCCCACCCCAACAAGAGAGAATCCCAGGCAAGTGGAAGGGGAGCCTCCAGCCTGCCCTAGACAGTGCCATGTGGGAAAACAAGTTTCTTCCCCTTTAGTGTCCTCAGTTGGGTTTTCCATTACTGTCGCCAAATGTGTGCTAAGTGAGGATACAGTAGTCTCACTTGCGGATGGGAAAATTAAGCCCCCAGAAGTAAAATAGTTTGACCAAATGACATTTTGCTTATAAGTGCTTGGTTCTTGATCCCGGGGGCCTGATCCCAAACCCCACCTCTATGCTGGTCCCCTAAGGGAAGAGACAAAGGATCTCCTGTGGTCTGAGCCTTGGTGCGCTCCCTGACTCCCCTCTTCTGCGTGCAGAGCAGAGATGGCCAGACAGAAGGTATACTTATTCAGGCAGTATGAGCATCAGTCACTTCCTTCCAGGCACTAAGTGATGGGCATTTCAGAGCAGGGAGCAATTTTCTTAAGTTCTGCACTGTTCACATGGACGGATGCAGTGGGGTAGGGGTGGGGTTACACAGTTGATCAGCCCGCACTTGAACAGACTATCTGAAGGTCATGAAGTGCCCTGTGTAAACACAAATCCAATGCCTACATTTTGGAGAGACTGAATGGGTGTGTAAAAAACAAAACAAAACAAAACAAAAAAAACCTGAGTGGCTCCAGGAACAGGGTTAATGGGTGGGAGGAATCTACTGGACTTGGGGCAGGAGAGCAGGCTCACTGTAGCAAAGAGTAAGGCTCAGCAGCCAGCTGTGAGTTTGAAGTACCGGGGCAATTAGGCATGAGCTATTTGCAGACAGAGAAAAGGTGAGCTCAGCGGCTCAGTTCCAGGTGCAGCCTTGATGCTAAGGATTGTCACCCTCAATAGAGGCTGTGAAATGAGGCACAGGGTTATCTTTGTGAGCTCGGGGCCCAGAGTTGGAAGCATTTAAAGTACATCTTCTGAGCCTTAAAAGAGACACCATATATTTAAACACGAAAGTCACGAATTCTAAACCACTGGCTGCTAATTGTCCCATTTCCCTTTAAGTTTTAGTAGAGTCTGCTGATGCAGCCTGTATTTGTGGTGGTGGGGTATGTGCGTGGGGTGGGGGAGGCAGTGAGAGGGGGAGAAAATATGGCATTTTTGCCAGCATTTGCCATTTTTTTTTTATTTTGGTCTTTTTTTTCCCTGCTGTTCTCCACCCCTACAATAAGCTGAAGCAGTGTAAGTTACAATTTATTAGCTGGTTGCTATGGGTTACACCAGTGCTCCACAGATATTCCCTTCAGAAATAGTAACATTTAATGTAATGTAAAACAGAACTACTGTATCACCCTTGGTTGCCTTCTGCTGGCTTGCAATATTATATCCTTCCCTGCTGAGACCGAAGCCTCGGGAAATTAGCTGGTGCCATTATTTTATTACGATGATGGGTGTCTGCCCTACCCCTTGTTTCATGAAAAAGAGAGTTTGCAAACCAAGAGTATCGGCAGGATCTGGGATGCTAACTTGCAGGGCCATGCAGTGTCTGGAGACAGAGTGTCTGTTTCATCTTCCTGTTCATTATTTAAGGCCGTCTTCTTGAAGCTGAGTCGCTGTAAGCCCAAGGCCACTTACCATTTCAGGGAGGCTAGTCGTAACCACTGACGGGTTTTATTTAGTTTGCCATCTGTATAATATTTGTAGCAGACTGATTAACAAAAATTTGTGGGCTGGTAAATTTTTAAGATAATATTTAGCTGTGCTAAGGAATATAAGGAATATAAGGAAATTGTTAGGAGATGGCAACCCTGACTAGAGTCTTAAAATAAACCCAGTATAAGAGAGAGAGGTATTTCCAGGTCACCTATAGTCTCTTTTCTTCTGTCTCCGTCAACCACCCACCTCATCACTACCCCATCCAGAGCACACCTTCTACCAACTGCTTCTTGCTTCTGCTCACGGAGCTGTGTTTCTTTCACATGTGGGTTAGTGGGTCAAAATACGATTGTGTAGGGTTTGCTTCTGCAGGAAGAGTGCTGGGATGGTAGAGAAAGAACATGGGATCTAGAGCCAGACGCGCCTTGTTCGAAGCCTGACTCTGCAAGTTTCTGACTGCATGACATTGAATAAGTCCCAATTATGTGGAGCCTCAGTTTTCATACAGCGAAACAATATTTGCCTTGAATGGACATCCTTAGGAAGAGAGGGGGAATGTATGTAAAATCACTCAGCATGGTGCCGGCTCATTGTACGTATTTTAAAAGTGGTCCCACTTACTGTCTCATGTCTCTGGAATGCGGGATATTATCGTTCCCTCTGCCATACTGTCCATCTGGGCAACTCTTGCTTTTTGTTCAAGACTAGTTCGCATACAGCTCTTTTGTTGTCATCCTCCCATCTCCTGCTTTGAGATACTGTATTCCTCTTGCTCTCAGCTCTGAGTGGCACCTCATGTACTCCTGCTGTACCAGGTGCCTTCCGGATTGCCAGTCTGTTCACAAGCCTTCCTTCTGTGGGCTCTAGGCTCCTTCTGGATCAGGACCTTGCCTCATCCATCTCTCTTTCCAGCATAGAGGTTTTCTTTCTTTCTTTCTTTTTTTAATTTGTATTTGGCTGCACCGGGTCTTAGTTGCAACACGCAGGATCTTCGATCTTTGTTGCACCATGCAGAGTCCTCAGTGGCAGCACACAGCATCTTTAGCTTCAGCATGAGATCTCGTAATTGTGGCATGTGGGATCTAGTTCCCTGACGGTGGATCGAACCCAGGTCCTCTGCACTGGGAGGTCAGAGGCTTAGTCTCTGAACCATCAGGGAAAAAACCCAGCACAGAAGTTTTCCATGAAGCTTGTCGGTTGCATGGCTGAGGTAAGGAAAGACTAGTTCTTAATTCATGTTCACGTGACACCACCTAGGGCAGCCACTGGGACCAAGGAACAGCACATGCCATAGTCTCTATGGCTCAAAAGCCTTTGGCACCGAGTAACAAAAGATGCCGCTTACAATGACTTAAAAATGAGAACATTGATTTTGCCCCAGCACAGGAAGTATTGTTCTTCAGTAATGCCATGGAGGATCCTGGACCTTCAGCTGCAGAAGGCATGGTATTTAGATCAAACAACAGGATCTGCTGCTCTTTTTTAATGAAGCAAAAACCTTTTTCAGAGCCTCTGGCCCTCACCTAATAGACTTCTGCTCAAGTTTCTGGTCAAAATTCTGTCAGTTATCCTTCTGAAGCCAATTACTGGCATGGGTTAAGGGACACCATAACAGTTCATAACTCATGTTAGTGAGCAGCAAAGGCTGTCAAACAACACTGAGGTTCTGTGAAAAAGGGACAAGCACAGGGGCAAGGTTATTGTAGATAAGTGACCACAGAGCTGCTGTAGAGGCGTCCATCATTCATTTATTCATTCAACAGATACGTGTTAAGTGCCTCCCACCTACCAGAAATGGTGCTGGAAGCTCTGAGTAGTTGTGAACAAGAAACAAAAGACCTCTCCCTGCAGAGCACTACCATTCCAGTGGGGAACAGGACAGTGAACATGTCAACAGACAAACAGGAGAATCACAGATTGTTGGGAGTGTCAACAAAGAAATAAACAGGGAGGTCGAGCAGAGAGACTCAACAATGGTTACAGTAGCCTGGGTGGTCAGGAAGGACTGAGAAGGTGACATCTGACGGAACAGGGAGCACAAGTCAGGGGAAAGTCAGGAGGAGAAGTAGGCCAGGGAGAGAGATGGCAAGTGCAAAGGCTCTGAGGCAGGAGTGAGGTGACTGTGTGGCTGCAGCAAGGTCTGTGCCTAATGGCCGAGGAAATGTTCTTCCTGGAACCCAACCCGGCTCTCCCGCCGGGCTGGAAACAGATCATTGGCAATGACTCGGCTTCCCAAAGCCTCTCCTGCCCAGACTTGCAGCCCCTCCCAGGCCAGAGGCACAGCTGCTGAGGCCACAGGACAAGAGGCTCAGGTGTGGGCTCCGCCTGTGAAGTGAGGGGAAGCCACCGTGACTGCGATGAGGGACCCACCGGAGGCGTCTGCCTAAACTGCGTAGCAGAGACTTCCTTGGCCACATCTCCCTGCGGACATAAGGACAGGGCATGAACAGACAGGGGCAAGGTAAACATAGAACTGCTTTGTGTGTCTCCCACGGGCTCACGGGCTTCCCCCTCGTGGCAGGGCCGGCCCAGCTGCTCTTCCCACAAGTGGAGGCAGGACAAGGCTGCTACTGGGTGTGCCAGCTCTGCGCCATGAGGCAGTGTTGGCGTAGGAATCTCTCCCACCTTTCTGTAGATAGCTGTGCCTCTGACCTGGCTTCAGGGCTGCTGCAGGGAAGGGTGGGGCTCAGATCACCTCTTTTCCACAGGTGGGCCTTCTGGAGTGGCTGAAGCTCCTACTCCTTGCCCCCTGTCCTTGGAGCAAGTTTCAGGAAGTCAAACAGGCTTTTGGCCCAAGAGACCAGACATAAAATGAAACCTGTTTTCCGATGGCATTCTTCTGGCTTTTCCTTCAAGTGGGATTTTTGACTGTAGGATTGGGTTTAAACACTGAATTTCAATTTTGTACACACACACCAAGAGGCCCTGGGGCAGTGGGGGCGTTGGAAATCAACACCAGCCTAAGTCCTCTACCTGCCA
Organism: Aepyceros melampus; assembly: GCA_006408695.1. Lineage (NCBI taxonomy): Eukaryota > Metazoa > Chordata > Mammalia > Artiodactyla > Bovidae > Aepyceros > Aepyceros melampus. The sequence continues at coordinate 71,641 of SJXQ01009314.1, forward strand.
AGCGTTCGATTAAGCTGCTTAGGTCTGTTTCCACCATCCTGTCTTTCAAATATTTATGTGGCAGATTATAGGCAAGCTTCAAAGGCAAGGAAATGCAAATCTGTTCTATAAATCATAGAATAACACAGCTGCTGTCTTCCTCGGAGTGACAGCTTACGAATGCCAGCGTTTCTGCCTGTGGAAGCGTGGTGGGAGATGGATTTCTTGCCCTCAGCCAGGCCTGGGGTGTGTGTGTGTGTGTGTGTGTGTGTGTTGGAGATGGCGGAGTGAGAAATTCTTTGCCTTTTTGTAGAATACCAGGTTTTATGTGTGTGTGTGTGTGTGTTTAATTTCCCAGCAGGGAAGGAGCTAACTCATTCCAGAAACCCTAACAAACTGCCAAGGGATAGAAAATCTCCAGGGATCTGAGGCACTGAGAAACCTAGAGATGGGGGTGGCTTTCAGTTTTTGGGGAAATGTACCTAAATGGGCTTCTTCAGTGGCTCAGCAGGTTAAAAAAATCTGCCTGCAATGGAGACGCAGGAGACATGGGTTCAATCCTTGGGTTGGCAAGGTCCCCTGGAGGCGACAACCCACTCCAGTATTCTCGCCTGAAAAATCCCATGGACAGAGGAGCCTGGCAGGCTACAGTCCCTGGGGTCACAAGAGTTGGACACAACTGAGGCACTAAGCACACGTGCACCTAGAATATGAAGTGGGAGTGGCGAAAAATCAACAAGCAACAACTCCGAGAATTCCAAAATGAATTTAATTTAGTTGAAATGAGTAAAATGGAAATCGTGCATCGCAAATAGTCATGCACATTAGCTCCGCCCCAGGGTCTTAACAATCTGCCCGGAGACGCCCAGTGAGCTGAAGATTAGACTTTTGTGGCTCTTCTTGGCCGTTGCCATGAGCACATGGATTTGGTACACTGGTGTTCAGTGACACATTCACGTCCGTCCAGACCAATGCTGGGGTTTATGGTCCTTGTCCTGAAGCTGGTTCTGGCCTGGTGTCACGCTGGGGAAGCACCTGGGGAAGGCTTCAGTCAACGGGGTGCAGAGGCCCCAGGGAAGTGATGTACATGAGGAAACGTGTTGGGAAAAGGTTTGCTGGCTATTAGTCAGAGTTCTGCTGAAAGTGACTCAAACTCACTTAAGCAAGAGAGGAATTTTCAGGGTCACAGAAGGGAGTGTTTAATAACCAGATCATGAGGAATGAAAGGGGATGTAGCTGGGTTTGGGAATAGCTGGAAGAGTTGGAACACTGCCAGAGCTTTGTTCTATCACCTGTCTTTAATTTTCCTCTGTGCTGGTTCTAACACGGCTGGCAACAACTAGCAGATTCTGTACCTAACACCTTTACCACTATAAAAGCAATTCTGTACGAATTACTTTTGCCATGATCAAGTCCCATTTCAAGTTACCTCGTGCACGCGTGCTACATCGTTTCAGCTGTGTCCAACTCTTTGCGACCCCATGGACTATGACCCACCAGGCTCCTCTGTCCATGGGGTTCTCCAGGCAAGAGTACTGGATTGGGTGGCCATGCCCTCCTCCAGGGGATCTTCCCCACCCAGGGATTGAACCTGCACCTCTTATGTCTCCTGCACTGGCAGGTGTGTTTTCTATCACTAGTACCACTTGGGAAGCCAGAGTTATCTCAGGGAAGAACTATGACTGACCCAACTGGGGTCCAGTGTTTATGCCTGGACCAATGAGCTGTAGGGAGGGGCATGGGGTCATATAAAAACATGGCAGTTCTTATGGACCTCATATTGATAAGGAGAGGCCTTTTTAGCAAAAGGAATGGATAAGCTTTTGACAGACAATCCATCAACATTACTCAACCAAGGGAGGACTGGAAAAAAGACCAGGGAAGATAATGTGATGAATGAATTATATATTGGAATTCCACTAACCGCCTACTTGAAGGTCAGTATTCCATAGGAATACTTAAGCCACTTATGCCTTAATGCAACTAAATCCTTCTGATTCTTCTTTTTTTTCCACCCTATAGCTCTATTTTTTTTTTTTTTAATCTCTGGTTGCCCTGGATCCTCCTCTTCTCTGCATTAAGATTTTCTTAAGACTGAAGGCCCTTTACAGTCTTGCCCTAGAAGAGACCATAGAGTCCTTCCTTCCATGCATAAAAATCACTCCCTGTCTCAACCTTCCCCTTATCTTCCAGAAGAAATCTACACATAAATTTCTACTAGCTACTCAAAGCTTGCTCCTTGAACCAGGCATATCAGAATCTCCTGGAAACTTCTTAGAACTGCAGAAACTTGGGACTTGTCCCAAAACTACTGAATCAATCTGCGTTCCAGCAGGATGACCCGGCAAAGTTCATGAAACTGAAACACGTTGCTTTAAGCAATTGCAAATTGATCACAGAGCCTTTCTGCTCTTGACCGCTAAACAAATATTTCTTCACAACTTTCCCATGAGATCGAAAACAACTACATCTAAAAGCTCAGACTCACAATGACACTCAGCCTTACTTTTCTCAATCCCTGTGTTTCCTACCTATATCCAGTCCATCTCCAGGTGGCACCCATTCATCCCACTGTCTCATTGGTCTGCTTTTCCTATTCACCTAGAGCAAGCTCCCACAATTGCAAATGCTGCTCATTTATAGAGCAGGCCTAGGGACTTCTCTGGTGGCCCAATGGTGAAAACTCTATTCCTCCAATGCAGGGGGAGTGGGTTTCAATCCCTGCTCAGGGAACCAGATCCTGCCTGCTGCAACTAAGACCCAGCGCAGTCAAATAAATAAATTAAAATAAATATTTTTAAAAACAGGCCTAATAGTACTATCGGAGAAGGCAATGGTATCCCACTCCAGTATTTCTGCTTGGAAAATCCCTGGACGGAGGAGCCTGGAAGGCTGCAGTCCATGGGGTTGCTGAGGGTTGGACACGACTAAGTGACTTCACTTTCACTTTTTGCTTTCAGGAAATGGCAACCCACTCCAGTGTTCTTGCCTAGAGAATCTCAGGGATGGGGGAGCCTGGTGGGCTGCCGTCTATGGGGTCACATGGAGTCGGACACGACTGAAGCGACTTAGCAGCAGCAGCAGCAATAGTACTAGCCTAATTTACATATTTATATACTATACACATTTAATGTGCAATTATTTTCATCCTGCTAAGAGCATTTTCAGCCACAGCTTTGTGAGCAGCTGTAAGGGATATTGTAAACAATATATTGTTAATTATAAGGTATCATAATTTACAATTTATGTTCTTTAATACATTAGATGGGATTAAAGATTATTTCTAAAATTATTCTAACCAACCTGCATTCTAATGCGCTATAAAAGAAATAAACAGAGAAATTGGTGGAATGATATCTATTGGACCAGGAATTGTATATAAGAGTATGTCTTATATATAAACATCATTTTGGAGCAGGAAATGGCAACCCACTCCAGTGTTCTTGCCTGGAAAATCCCATGGACAGAGGAGCTTGGTGGGCTGCTGTCCATAGAGTCGCACAGAGTCGGACATGACTGAAGCGACTTGGCATGCATGCATCCATTGGAGAAGGAAATGGCAACCCACTCCAGTATTCTTGCCCGGAGAATCCCAGGGATGGGGGTGCCTGGTGGGCTGCTGTCTGTGGGGTCGCAGAGTCAGACACACTGAAGTGTCTTAGTAGCAGCAGCATCACAAGGGTCAGAAAACTCTGTACAAGGATAGATAGTAAACATCTTAGGGTTATGGTCCCTGTCACAGCTATTCAGCTTTGCCGTTATAGTGAGAAAGTGGCCATAGACAATATATCTTGATTACAGTAGCTTTAAAACAAGCCTTGAACTCAGGAAGCTTCAGTCCTCCAACTTTTAATCTCTTTTCCAAAATTGTTTCGGCTACTATACAATTTAGTTTGCATTTCTGTATAAATTTTAGGTTTAGCATGACAATTTCTCTTTAAAAATCTGCTCATATTTTGTTTGGGATTGTATTGATTCAATTTAAAGAGAAATGACAGCTTAATAATACTCAGCCTTCTAATTCACAGGCATGGTGTATCTTTGCTTTTCTCTCATAAATTTTTTATTTATAAATGTTTTCCAAAATGAAAATAGGTCTACCAGAAAAATGTCCCTCACTGAGGAGAGCCCTTGCTCCTGCGGCATCAGGATGGGAAAACCTCGGGCCCCTTCCTTGCTTTCTAAGGGAGGGGTCTCCCATGGCCTGGGACCTCCTCTCAATTTTCCAGGCCGAGGCGCTCACCTGAGGAGATGAATCAGCATGCCAGGGAGAAGCGTGGGGTGGAAGGAAGGACCAGTGTACTCAAAGGTAAAACCTTCCTTCTCCTGTAGAACCCATTTCTCCTAGCCGGACTATCAGCCGATATAGGTGCCCTGCCTAGACTCAACAGTGGTGGCTTTGGGCTCCTCGTGCATCGGGAACCATACTGTATATTTGGTGTGGACCTTCCACCGCTGCTTTCTTAGGACTTTGGCTGCCAGGTACTGAGCCTTAGGGCCCTCTGGATAGAAGAGGATGAAGTAGAGCACCTTCGTTCGCAGGCACTGGTAGAACTCTGCAGTGTTCAAGTGCCAGGGCAGCATCTGCTGGTGCTGGGGGATTCTGTCAGGGGCTCCCAGGGAAAGAAGCTTTCCTGGTGGCTCAGATAGTAAAGAATCTCCCTGCAAAATGGTGGGACCCGGGTTCGATTCTTGATTCGGGAAGATTGCATGGAGAAGGGAATGGCAACCCACTCCATATTCTTGCCTGGAGAACTCCATGGACAGATGAGCCTGGTGGGCTACACTCCGTGGGGTTGCAAAGACTGTGGGGTGGGCTCAGAGTCTCAAGGGGGGGCATGTGGTGCCAGGTGGGTTCTTCCATGGCCTGCTGATTGAGCTGTCTTTGGTGAGGGCTGCAAACCCTGGTGGACACCACCCAGCAACAGCTATGGAACTGCCGTGGTGCCACTCAGAATGAAGTCTTGCTCAGTTGGGTGCATCATAGGCAACACGGGAACTGAAGGATGCCAGCTCTGCCATGGACTTCAAAGAGCTCAGAGGCAAGGGGCCTGGAGCTCCATGGCAGTGCTGAGCTGCCTTGGCCTCGCCAGGGCTAGACTTTGGGGAGTTGGGAGGATTCACAGGTATTAACACCAAGAGCCACCTCCTCCTACCCCAAGTTTTCCCTGATCCTGGGGTCACACAGCACCGAGTTCCTTTGAAGTAGTTGTGGGGGCCAGGTGGGGGACCCAGAGCCTGCCTACTGGTGGTTTTGCCTCCACTGTTGCTGAGGGTTTTCTTTTTCTTTTTTTGTAGTTTTTAGTGTACAGGTCACATACATGTTTGGTTAAATTCATTCTTAAGTATCTTATATTTTTGGTGCTATTGCAAATTCCACTTGAAATTTCCTGTTCCACATTTGTTGGTAGTATACAGAAATATGTTCAATTTATTTTGTATACTGATCTTGTATTCTGCAACCTTATAAACTCACTTATTAATGTAGGAAATATTTTGTAGACTTGTTAGTAGTTTTTAGGTACACAGTTATGTCCTCTCTGAATAAAAGTTTAGCTTTTGTCTTCTTAGTCTGTAAGACTTTGTTTATTCTTTCATGGGCTGGGACACCAATATGATGTTGAGAAGAAGGGAGAGAGTAAACATTTTGCCTTGATCTTATTATTAGTGAGAAAGTAGTGAGTCTTTCAATGTAAATTGTAGTGATGTTTCAAAGATTCCTTTATTAGACTGAGGTAGGTTTTTTTTTTTTTTTTTGGCTGAAGTTTGTTTTTAACTGCTACTGGACATTGAATTTCATCACATGATTTTTCTACATTTATTTAAATGATTGTATGATTTTTCACCTTTGTTCTCTTAATATAGGAAATTATATTGATTCATTTTCAAATGTTAAATTAACCCATTCAGTCATAATGTATTATCATTTAAATTATATCCTGGATTTGATTTGCTAATATTTTAAGGATTTTAAAATCTATGTTGGGGCTGGGGCATGGGGATGATATAGGGAGATGATATGGGGAGGGAGGTAGGAGGGGGGTTTCGGATTGGGAGCTCATGTACACCCATGGTGGATTCATGTCGTTGTATGGCAAAACCAATGTAGTATTGTAAAGTAAAATAAAGTAAAAATAAAAAATTTTTTAAATAAAATAAAATCTATGTTCATGAGGGATGTTGATCTATAGTTTTCTTTTTTTTAATTATATGTACTTTATTTATTTTTAATTAATTAATGTGTAATCTTCTATTAATGTCATTGTCCAGTTTTGGTATCAGAGCAATGGTGACCTTATAAAATGAGTTGGGATGTGTTTCCTCCTCCTTTTTTCTCCGAAAGATGTTGTTTAAGAGTGGTATTATTTCTTCCCTTGATGCTTCCTTATTTAATCCATCTAGGCCTGGAGTTTATATTATCAGATTTAAATTATGAATACAATCTTTTTAATATATGTAGGACCATTTGAATTTCCTATTTCTTCTTGTGTCCATTTTAGTTATTTGTGTTTTTGAAGAAACTGTCCATTTCAACCAATTTTTCAAATTTATTGGCATAAAGTTGTTCATAATATTCTCTTGTTTTTTATATGTATATAAGATTTGTAGTGGTGCCCTTTCTATTTGTAGCGGTGTTTTGTGTTTTTTGCTTTTTCTCCACCTTGATCAGTCTCACCAGAAGCTTTTTTGTTTGACTGCTTTTTTTCCAATGGAATCATTTTTAGATTTTTCAATTTTCTTTATTCTTTGCCTATTTTCTATTACATTTATTTCCTTTATTATTTTTATAATATCCTTTCTTCTGAGTTTTAATTTACTCTTTTTTTTTGGACCACACTGCATGGCATGTGGCATCTTAGTTCCCCCACCAGAGAAAGAGCCAGTGCCCCTGCAGTGGAAGCACAGAGCCTTAAGCAATGGACCACCAAGGGAAGTCCCTAATTTTCTCTTTATTTTAATTCATAAGGTAGAAGCTTAGATCACTGACCTTCTTTTCTTTCTAACATAGGCATTAAAGTTACACATTTTCTTTTAAGCACTTCTTTAGCTGTATCCCATGTATTTTGAAATCTGGAGCTATATACCTATTAAATATAATTATCATGTTCTAATTTCACCAAATATATTCTGCTGCTGCTGCTGCTGCTAAGTCGCTTCAGTCATGTCCGACTCTGTGCGACCCCATAGACGGCAGCCCACCAGGCTCCCCCGTCCCTGGGATTCTCCAGGCAAGAACACTGGAGTGGGTTGCCATTTCCTTCTCCAAATATATTCTAATTTGATGCATTGGTTATTTTGAACTGTGCTGTTTCAGTTGCAATATTTGTGGATTTTGCAGATAATTTTCGGTTATTAATTTCTAATTTAATTATAATGTGGCCTGGTCAGAGAATATACTCTGTATAACATAGATATTTTTAAACTTATTGAAACATGTTTTCTGGCCTAGTATGTGCTCTTCTGTGAACTCCAAGATAAATATACTCTGTATATTTGAAAAGAATGTGTATTTTGCAGCTGCTGTGTAGAGTGTTGTACAAATATCAGTTAGGCTCAATAAACTGATAATGTTGTTCAAGTCCTTTATATCTGGACTCATTTTCTGTTTCCTTGTTGTATAAATTACTGAGAAAGGAGTATTGCAACCTCCAAATACATTTTTGTATTTGTGTATTTCTCCATTTAGTCCTATCAGTATTTTCACCCTGCATTTTGTTGCAAACACATTGAATATTATTTATCTCTTAGATGACTGGACCTGTTTATCATGATGAAATATTTCTCTTTGTCTCTGTAAATATTTTGTCATGCTTTCTCCTGTGTGGATATTTTGTGATATCAAAGTAGCCACTCCAACTTTCTTAAAATTAGTATTTGCCTGATTCATCTTTTTCTATCCTTTATATGTATCTTAATAGTAAAAGAAAAAGTCTTTTAAAAACCATATAGTTGGGCCTTGCTTTTCTACTCAGTATGTCGACAGTATGATAATATTTGCCATTTAATATACTCTTTTAGTGTATTTATATTTCATGTAATTATTGATATGGCTGTTGTCAGCTAATGATTTATTTGTTCCATCTATTTCTTTTTTTCTTTTGGACTGAAAACTTTTTAGTATTTCAGTTTATTTCTACTATTTTATTAGCTATAACTTCTTTTTTCAGTTTGCTCAAAAAAGGGTTCACAGATTACATCTCTTATATATCATGAAAGTGAAAGTGAAAGTGAAGTCACTCAGTCGTGTCCGACTCTTTGCGACCCGTGGACTGTAGCCCACCAAGCTCTTCCGTCCATGGGATTCTCCAGGCAAGAATACTGGAGTGGGTTGCCATTTCCTTCTCCAGGGGATCTTCCCGACCCAGGGATCGAACCCAGGTCTCCCACATTGCAGGCAGATGCTTTAACCTCTGCACCACCAGGGAAACCCCTTATATATCATAGTTTACCTTTAAATACTTTATCATTTTACATATAATGTAGAAAACTACTTATTTTCCTTTCCCCTTTCCTGTGTGGTTTTCACTGAGTTTATTCTGTCCAGGTTTCATTGAACATTTTAGATCTGTAAGTCTATATTTTAACTAAGTTTGGAAGAGCACAGTCTTTTTTTCATAGTTTTTTTTTTTTCCCCCTATACTGCCACTTATGTCTCTTCCTTCTGGGAATTTTGTGTTATAGGTTACTGAAGCTCTGTTCATTTGGTTTTTTCAGTTTTTCCCCTCTATGCGCTTTAACTTGGATATGTTCTCTTTACTTTCTTCAAGTTCGTTGATAGGTTCTTCTGAAATGTGCAATCTCATGTTAAGCCTGCCTGGTGCGTTTTTTATTTCAGGTGTTGGGTTTTATTTTTTAATAAGCTCTAGAAGATTTATTTATTAATATTTTATAATTTCCAGCTACCTCTTCATTATGTTTATGTTTTCCCTTAATTCCTTAGACATATTTACAGTGGTTATTTTAAAGTCCTTGTTTCTTAATTTCTTTTTTGTGATTTTGAGACTGCTTCTATTGACTGATTTCCCCCTTCATTATAGGTTATATTTTCTTGTTTTGGTCATGTCTAGTAATTGATTCCAGAGAAGGCAGTGGCACCCCACTCCCGTACTCTTGCCTGGAAAATCCCATGGACGGAGGAGCCTGGTAGGCTGCAGTCCATGGGGTCTCTAAGAGTCGACACAACTGAGGGACTTCACTTTCACTTTTCACTTTCATGCGTTGCAGAAGGAAATGGCAACCCACTCCAGTGTTCTTGCCTGGAAAATCCCAGGGACGAGGGAGCCTCATGGGCTGCTGACTATGGGGTCACACAGAGTAGGACACGACTGAAGCGACTTAGCAGCAGCAGTAATTGATTAGATGCTGACTATTGTAAATGTTACATTGTTACATTTTCTTGTATTCTTTTAAAGACTGTTGAGTTTTATTCTGATAAGAAGTTCATTTAATTTCAGATCAGTTTGATCCTTCTGAAGCTTTTTAACTTATTTAACTGCTTATTTAACTTATATGCAGAGTACATCATGAGAAATGCTGGGCTGGATGAAGCACAAGCTGGAACCAAGATTGCTGGGAGAAATATCAATAACCTCTGATATGCAGATGACATCACCCTTATGGCAGAAAGCAAAGAAAAACTGAAGAGCCTCTTGATGAAAGTGAAAGAGGAGAGTGAAAAAGTTGGCTTAAAACTCAAGATTCAGAAAACTAAGATCATAGCATCCAGTCCCATCACTTCATGGCAAATAGATGAGGAAACAATGGAAACAGTGAGAAACTATTTTCTTGGGCTCCAAAATCACTGCAGATGGTGATTGCAGCCATGAAATTAAAAGACGCTTGCTCCTTGGAAGAAAAGTTATGACCAACCTAGACAGCATGTTAAAAAGCAGAGACATTACTTTGCCAACAAAAGTCCATCTAGTCAAACCTGTAGTTTTTCCAGTAGTCATGTATGGGTGTGAGAGTTGGACTATAGAGAAAGCTGAATGCCGAAGAATTGATGCTTTTGAACTGTGGTGTTGAGAAGACTCTTGAGAGTCCCTTGGACTGCAAGGAGATCCAACCAGTCCACCCTAAAGGAAATCTGTCCTGAATATTTATTGGGAGGACTGATGCTGAAGCTGAAACTCCAATACTTTGGCCATCTGATGCAAAGAACTGACTCATTTGAAAAGACCCTGGTTCTGGGAAAGATTGAAGATGAGAGGAGAAGGGGACAACAGAGGATGAGATAGTTGGATGGCATCACCACCTCTACGGACATGAGTTTGAATAAACTCTGGGAGTTGGTGATGGACAGGAAAGCCTGGCATGCTGCAGTCCATGGGGTCGCAAAGAGACATGACTGAGCAACTGAACTGAAGCTTTTAAAGTTAGGACCTAAGGTAGCTTTTGCTCTAGGACTAGTTTAATCCTACTCGTAAGATGTACTGTTTTTGGAATTTCACCTGAATGCTTCAGGTATTCAACAAAGTCTTTTCATTCTGTCTCGTCTGAACTATAGTAAAATATCTTCCAAGCCCATGTGAGCTCTGGTAGCTGTTTAGCTTATAATTCCTCATAATTTGTCTTTCTTTATTAGTTATTATTTACCTAGGTTTGTGGAGTTTAACCTCAAATATATGCATCTTATTATTCAGCCAAAGATTTACAGAGATCTTCTGCAGATTTCTGAGACACTTTCTCCATGTTGCTCTTCTACTCTGGAACGCATCACAACTTCCAGCTGTCCCAACCTTACCAAACTCTAATCTGTGACTCTTCAGCTCAGTGAGATTTCCATACTCTATGTGGATCCCCTCTTCCTGCATCCTGGTCCAGAAACTGTATTAAAATAAAAGGCCAAGGTTATGGTAGAGTTCACCTCACTCAATTCTCCTCTCTCAGGAATGCTGGTCCTGAAACACCTGATGTTCAACATTTGCAAAGAATTCTTTCCTATTTTTTGTGTAGTTCCCTAATTCTTTAAATTTGGTGGACTAGTTGTGTACCACTTTCTTCACTACGACCAGAAGCAGCTCTTTAAAATTTAGTTTTTATGCTCCTTTCATGAACACTCCATTCCAGACAATCCTAAACTGTTTCCTTTACACAATTTGATGTTCTTTGGTGTATTTGGATCTTATCTGCCTTCCTAGAACGTACCTTCCCCTCTCATTTTTGTGTCTCACCTGTTACAAAGGCTATCTTAAAATTCGTCCTTTCCAGAAAAGCTCCAGTGGTTAATCTATCCCCCCCTCCTTATTCACGAGTCCTTTGTCATAGTTTGTAAATAGTTTCTAGTAGATTAAATTACACTTATGGCCATGAGGTTCTGTAAAAATTTTTTGGCATTTATATGTGACTGTTTTGCTGATGTTTATAAGCAAGAGCTTATAAATGGAAAAAGTCTGTCTTCCATTTATTCCCATTGTTGCAAAGCCACCTAAGCCAACTTGGCTGTCCCAAATTGAGTAAATATTAGTTACCCTCAATAGTTTGGTGCAGAGTCAATGAACTATGAAAGAAATGAAGCTAAATATGAGATCTTTCAATTAATGGGCCTCTTCCAAGATGATAGGAGGGTCCCTAACAACCTGATGAACTTGATGAATGTTTTAATACACTTTGCGAAGGACATATATTTGAACCACAATCAATTAAGGAACTCTCTCTTTCCTTTATGGATTTTTTTCCCCAGCCAATCTCTCTTTTTATCAGGTGGTATTTAAGGGCATTAGGGGGATGTAGCTAAGGAAAGTTGAATTGGTTTAGTTTAGGTTTAGTGGGATATATTAGTGTGGTTTGCAAACATTTCCAGATATAGTTAACTTATTCCTATTTGTCCTGTGCAGGGATAATCTTACTATCCACCGGGCAAACTTACCCATTGACATCATGTGAAGATGCAAACCAGAGAGCCTACTGCAATAGAACAGGTTCTATGGCATTGAGTATGGACATGAGAGAGGGAGGGATACAAGGTTTTAACTGTGCAAAGCCAAAAGATAATCTGTGAAGATTCTCCTAATCAAGACATATAAAGTTGTGATTGGAGCATTCAGTCCTCATCAATAATAAGAGAAATTTGTTAAGAATATGCTCTATAAACAGTATATACAATGATAAACATTTCATGAATTTTTCTTTTTTGAAGAAATTATGCCAAATCAAACTGATCAGAATTCCTTATTTACAGGGCCCAAGTCCTGTGTGAGAGCTATAGTGAACATATCCACTGAAGTTGTGTATTGGTGCACTTAAACAATAAAAACAAAACATTTTGATCAACAAGTTAGAGGAAGGACTAAATTATTTTATTCTCTATTGAAACTATTACAGAATAATTGTCACATGAAGAGGCTATCAAAGAATATGTGCTTAGTCACTCAGTCATGTCTGGCTTTCTGTGACCCCATGGAATGTAGCCCACCAGGCTCCTCTGTCCATGGGATTTCCCAGCAAGAATACTAGAGTGGGTTGCCATGCCCTCCTCCAGGGGATCTTCCCAGCCCAGGGATCGAACCCAGATCTCCCACACTGCAGAGAGATTCTTTACCTCTGAGCCACCAGAGAAGCCCATCAAAGAGTATACAGCCCCCAAATGCAGGAATATAATTCTAAAGCTGCTATTAGATATTAATTAATTAAAATATCGTGGTTTTTTGGAGTCTTTGTAACCCTTATTAACTTTTTAAAATTCAAAATCTATTATGATTTTTCCCATTTTGTATACATATTTACTTTTATACTTAATTTTGTGTTTATAATTTGTAATGCTTTTTCTCAAAAAAGACCCTCAGGAGGTATGTCTCAGGCCTCATAAAAGTCGTACTCAACATTAGATGGGTGAAGATGTTTGCTTTTCCCCTTCATGTTTTGTTTTTCCCCTGTTATGTTTAAAGCTCTGAAAACCATTGCTGTAGCACTAAGCACTTCTCTTCATCTCCAGTGCTGCTTGTTGCTATAATGAAAGTGCAAAGATGTTTGCACTTTGCTACCAGATCACAGCAAAGGCAACAGTCAGGTTCGGTTCTACTTCATGTAACAAACTTGCGTTAATAGGCAGGCAGAAGGACCATCACAAAACTTGTTTTGTAATCTTAATGGGACCCAAGTCTATGTCTTTTCAAGTGCTCTGACAGGACATTTCATGGAAAACTTGTATGAAGCAAATGATAATATTCTAAAGGCTGAATGCTGCTAAGCATCCTGTTGGAGTCAGACAAACAGGAATCCTCGGAATCAGCATCTCTACCCATGATTGTATAGGAATTGAGCCTGGGTGAAAAGCAAGCACTTGCTGGATTCGTGCATCCTGTTCTTACAGTGTGGGGACCCTCTATAGTATTTTATCTAACTCTCTTCTCTGGATCACCACTTATGTCACCAACAAAAAGCGTTTCTAATACTCATTATACTAATTGTCACATTGCTGGTAATTACTGGAGATGATGATAACTGAAGAACTCAGAGTTCTTGCGTCTGAAGTATGGCTTTCTTGGTAAATATTAGCTAGTCAGCCCTGGGTATGCATCCCCAGTCCGAGCAATCCTTGGGTGCAGATTAAATCTAAATCACACACATATACCAGTCACACTGTCAATGCTGAGGCATTTCAAAGGAAATTACAGAGAATGTAACACATCTCTTCTGTTACAGTTGCTTTTTCACTGAGTCCTGAGGAAGCCAGTGTTCCCAGGCAGCTCTGCGCTTGTCTGTTCTATGTATTGGGGTTCTGCATGCTGCTTCTTTTGAGATAAATACAGTGAGTCCTGTTGTGTTTAAAGCTTTGGAAACCATTGTTCTAGCACCAAACACCTCTCTCCATGCCCAATGCTGCTTGTTGCTGTAATAGAAGTGTAAAGATGTATTTGAATTGGTTTATGCCAGTGAGAATGTGGGAGACTTGGTCTAGACCAGCTGAGCTGGGTGTATCAACTGTAACCTCATCTGCTCTTCTCTGTCTCTACTCTCACACCCTGTCATTTCCAATACACGCTTCCACCACATTTAACCCACAAAGGCCTTTTGGTACTGCGGTCCAAATTTCCTTAATCAGGTTACTAAATCTGATGGTTAATTTTAAGTGTCATTTTGACTGGGCCACAGGGTGCCGAGATATTTAGCTAACTTTCTTTCTGAGTACATCTGTGAAGGTGTTTCTTGGAGAAACTATCATTTGAATTCGTGAATTTAGTAAAGCAGATTGCCTTCCCCAATGTGGGTGGGCCTTATCTAATCCACTGAAGGCCCAAATAGAACAGAAAGAAGAAGTGGGAATTCTGTCTGTCCGCTTTGACTGTTGAATTGGGATGTCAGTTTTCTCCCGCTCTTGGAATCATCCCTCCTGGTTTTTAGGCCTCCAGGCTCAGACTCAGCCTACACCATCAGCTTTCCTAGGTATCCAACTTGTAGACCACAGATTGTGGGACTTCTCAGCCTCTATAATTATATAAATCAATTCCTTATAGTAAATATTTTTGTATATAAAATAAATCCTCCTCCCCTTCTCTTTCTCTCTCTTATTTGCTCTCTCAAGAACCTTGACTAATACACCAAGGTAGAATTGCATCTAGTCTTTTGGATTAGAAGAGCAATCCTGGGAAGACAGCTTAAAGGGGAACTGATGGGACGGCCAGAGCCAGGATGTACGTAACCTTGGTCTATAGTGGACATTTGTCATCCGTCCGCTATTACCCCTCCTTTTTTCTGGGACCAGTCATCTGTTATCCAGAACTGCCCCTCCCACTCCTAAAGACGAGGTTCTGTAAGTCCTTTTCTAGTTTTGTTCTTGGTCTCAGGGATGACCCAGTCACTCTAGACACAAACCTGGTGCTTCCAAGGATTTTTTTCCTAACTGAGAAGCAAGCCCTGCCCTGTCCAACAGCAAAGCTAGAATACGTGAGACTGGAGTTGCTGGGTGGAAGGCCCCTTGAACAGCACATCTCTGCCTTGCAGCACAAAGGCGAGAGGGAGGAAGAGAGTCCTGAGGGCCTGGGCCCTGCTCTAGTCATCACTGATGCCTGACACTACTCCTGCCTCTCCCATTTGGGTTACAAGAGCCCATAAATTTTCTTCATGCTTGAGCTTGTTGGAATTGAATTTCTGTCTGCCTTTTTTTTTTTTTTTTTTAAAAGAGACATCCTAAACAAGCACCAGCTAGGGCAGCAAAACCATAGAACCTGATAAAATAAAAGACATGGAGACGACAAGGAAAATGGAAGAAAGGTATGATAATTCTCAGAAAATAAAAAGAACAGCGAGAATCAAATTTGCAGTCTTGCAAGTCTGTACCTCAGGGTAGAGAGAATGGGTACGGAAAAAGATAACCTTGAGATCTGAGCCCAGAAAGGCAGATGTGACTTCACTGGTTTTATTACCTTGGAGGATGGGATGGGATGGGATAGGGTAGGGCAGGATGAGATGGAAGCAACGGGAGAACTCTGCTTTTCGAAGTGCTTGTAGGAAAGGGAGTAAAAGGTGAACGTGTCACACAGATATGAGCACACCTGCATGGATATCCACAGACCATGAGTGTAGAGAGAATGACGGAAAAGAGAGGAGAGGAAGGGTGTGCAAAGGTGGCATGAGCTCTGGGCTGTGCAACCAGAGAGAAGAAATGGAGGACTTACTTCTAAGAAGCTTCACAGCCCGTGTGCCGGGCTGGGGTAGGGGGCAGGAGCGGGGGCATGTCTAGCTCCCTGGAAGCAAGGATCAAAGTCTTGGAAGCCTAGCCAGCCAGGCCAGGAAACAGCCAGGTACGCACTGGGAGCAGGAGACACACTAGATGCAAAATGGATGGAATCAAGGGTAGACAGATGCAGACTCAAGGCCAAGCTAAGGGCAGAAGCCAGGTGACAGGAGGAAGTCAAACCTACAGAATAAGACACAGTCTGAGGGAGGAACCCAGGAGCAGAGGCCAGAAGCTGGAACTGGATGAGCTGGGTGGGTATGGACGAGAGGTGAGCGGTTACAAGGCTGCAGACAAAATGCCTGACATGGAATTCCACCTGGTGGCCATCTGCTGCTGAGCTGTCACTTTCACGCCTGTTTGTCCACATGTGGCGATACTGCCCTCGGGACTCCAAGGCCTGAGCAAGCCTTCTGACAGCGGTGGCAAGATAGGGGAGGGATAGTGTGGGAATCTCGCTCTACTGGACACAGGATGTCGGTATGTTCTCCTCGAACTGCTGACAGCTTCATCTTTCCTAATTTGAGGAAAGAAATGAGAACAGCTCTCCTGCACCTGACTCTGGGCACCCTGCTATGCAGAAGTGCAAGCGACAGGGTCCCTGAGAGGAGCCGGCCTTTGCAAAGGCCTGGCCAGATGAGGGCTCTGAACCTGTCGGGATAGCAGATTTTAGAAATGTCCAAAGAAGGGTTGGGTAGGTCTCTGTGGGCAGAGGCTCTCAGTGAGCAGACAGCTCAAGGGGAAAAGAGACTAATTGGGACCAATTTTATTTTTTAACAGATGACGGCAAGAAAGCAGAACTCCTCAACTTATACTTTGCCTCCAAACTCTCAGCCAAGAAGACTGATGTCCAGACTGGAAAAGATAGAATTAATGCTGATTAGATGGGGATTCCCAGGTGGTTCATTGGTAAAGAATATGCCTGCCAAGCAAGAGACACGGGTTTGATCCCTGGGTCAGGAAGATGCCCTGGAGAAGGAAATGGCAACTTGCTCCAGTATTCTTGCCTGGAGAATCCCATGGCCAGAGGAGCCTGGCGTGCTATTTCCATGGGGTCACAAAGAGTGGGACGTGACTGAGCAACTGAGTCAAAGGGAATGAAGCCACATAGAATTTGATGAGCAGACTTCACGTGCAAAGGGAATGAAGCCACATAGAATTTGATGAGCAGACTTCACATGCCCACTAAATACCTAAATGCCCCAGTGGGATGTAGCCCCCTCAGAGTGCTCCTCAGATATTTCTGAGATGCCCAGAGTGCCTGGATCCAAATGTTTGTCCACTACCCCAAATCTCTGCCTGCTGCTAATGATACTCACAGACTGGCCATCTGCAGGCCACAGCTAGTTCATTCTACTGCTGCTACCATCAGGCAAGCCTTCAGCAAGGGATGCCAGGCTCCCTTCTGCCTCCCCATCAAAGCACAGGACACAGCATTTCCTACATGCCTTTGAGCAAGACTGAGATTGATCAGTCCTTCTTTAGAACACGAGCTGCACACCACGGGGAGTTCTGTCTGTTCTGTTTTCCCCACTTACACATCCCCAGGGTCTAGAACAGTTCCTGACATAGAGATGGAGCTCATTAAATCTCTAATCTCAGCAAGTCTTGACTACACACTCCAAAATATAAGAACTAAGTGGAGAAAAACTAACAACAGTTAAAAGATGTTGCTAATTTCACGGTTCTCAGGCCCAGATTTAGGAGTTCTTTTGTATAAATAACAACAAAAATACACCCTACCCCCGCCTGCCTCCGCCATGAGCAAGTCATGTTTTGCACATAAAGGATACTTTCATGGGAAGTAACGGGTGTGTCCAGCTGATGAAACAGAAAGAAAATATCTCCTCTACCCTCCCCAAGAAGGAGACCCCACAGTGGGCATGGCCCGTGGGTCAGTAGGTGGTACCTTTGTGAAGAAGGCTGCCTTCTCTCAGCAGGGGCACCCCATACCAAGGTGAAAGTGGCCCTGTTCTTGGACACAGCTTCGTGTCACCCCTTGGTCAGGCTCTTTGCTCCATGGACAAGTTGCTTTGTCTCCTTATGTGGCCCCCATCCTGCCGCCTGGCAGGAGTCAGTGCAACTGCCCATTTGCAAGTGCCCTGGAATCAGGCCTGCTCTGCCTGGAATCCACCCAAAGCCCAGAAAGAGCCAGCCTCCCTGTGCCCATTTCCTGTCTCAGCACCTGCTCTCCTCTGTGATTGCTGATGGCCCATCCCTTCCCTTGGAAAAGCCGGCCCCCACACCAGGCCCGCCATCTTGCCCTGCAGTGACCAGTGGAACCGTTCCATCAGAACACAATAATCCAAGAGGTCTGGAGGACGTCAGTCTCCAGTAATGCCATGTGAAAGACAGGAATGATCCACCCCAGTTATGCTGCTTTGGGCATCCTTAGTTCTCTTCTGGGGAGAGAGGACTATCCTGCCTGAATGTCCCTTGCAGTCCTCTGGGCCTCAGCCCCTCACAAATGATTGCTCGGGGAAAACATCCGCAAGAATAAGCAACTACTGTAATTCATTGCATTCCACAGAATTAAGAAATATTTTCCCCTTCTATGAAATTAAGGTCATAGCAGCTCAGCTCTGGCTCCATCATATACCAAAACGCACACTCTCAAAATAAAGCATTAATCATCCAAACCGAAAACCATATCCAGATTAAAGATGACTTTGTAATTATTCCAAGGAGCACACCCAGGGTACTTGTTTGCATGTATTCATTACAAAATGACCCACCAGATGTGATCAGATGGATTCAACTCACCATCTTTTTCTGGACCAAAATGGATGCAGGTTTAAATGACAATTGCCTCACATTCTACTCAGACGGTTCTCACACACACACACACACACACACACACACACACACAAACAGTAGGTTCCAGTTTCAGCCAGGACACACTCATGAGAAAGAAATAACTTCGGGGAACTAAAAGACCTTCTTACTGTTAGAAATGGTGCCAAGTTTCTTGGCCTGAAACCATTTAACCTTTCACTGCTAAGAGGTCTTGCGAGTGTCATTGCTGAGTTCTGTGGAGAACGAAACTGGGTGACTAGACCCAGGCAAAGGTCCTGAATGCACAAAACAGCAGCTGAATTCTGAGAACCACAAATGGTAAGCAACTTGGATCTTGGGTAGTATTTACGAAAGAATCATTTAAAGGGAATTTATGAGCACCTATAAAAGGAAGTGGTGAGCACCAGGAGCCAGTATAGATTCACTCCTATTGTGAAGGCGTAGTAACCACTTTTCTCTTTTTGAGAGGACTATCAAGGGGATTCTGAGCCAGTCTATGTTTCAGGCAGACAGCAAGACTGTCCACTCCATAGCTGACCCATAAATTAGAGATTTCAAATCTGTGGTCTGTGGTTCCCTGTGTTTATTTCTGCCCAGCTTTTATAATGCTCTTGATGCAGGTGCTGATGGTTAGAGATGAGGGAAGGGGAGATTGTTTCTTGTCCCAGTTTCCTTCTGCCCTCCCTCTAGTGGTCACTTGAACGGTTATGCCTCCCCGTGGGAGGTCGGGGTGGGTGGGCGTTCACCCTTCTTCCAAGTCACTCAGGCTTGAAATGCACAAAACAGCAGCTGAATTCTGAGAACCACAAATGGTAAGCAACTTGGATCTTGGGTAGTATTTACGAAAGAATCATTTAAAGGGAATTTATGAGCACCTATAAAAGGAAGTGGTGAGCACCAGGAGCCAGTATAGATTCACTCCTATTGTGAAGGCGTAGTAACCACTTTTCTCTTTTTGAGAGGACTATCAAGGGGATTCTGAGCCAGTCTATGTTTCAGGCAGACAGCAAGACTGTCCACTCCATAGCTGACCCATAAATTAGAGATTTCAAATCTGTGGTCTGTGGTTCCCTGTGTTTATTTCTGCCCAGCTTTTATAATGCTCTTGATGCAGGTGCTGATGGTTAGAGATGAGGGAAGGGGAGATTGTTTCTTGTCCCAGTTTCCTTCTGCCCTCCCTCTAGTGGTCACTTGAACGGTTATGCCTCCCCGTGGGAGGTCGGGGTGGGTGGGCGTTCACCCTTCTTCCAAGTCACTCAGGCTTGGCCAGGACACTTGCTTTGGCGGACAGGGTGCAAGCAGAAGTTCCCTCTGCAACCCGAAAGCACTTCTAGGACCCGGTCTGCTCTTCAGCCTGAATCCTTGAACAAGAGGAAACGCAGAGCAGAACCATCCCTGCGGATAAGTAACAGGAACAGGAATGAACCTTTATGGGACTTCCCTGGCAGGCCAGGGGTTAAGACTTTGCCTTCCGATGCAGAGAGTGCATGTGTGAAAGTGTTAGTCGCTTAGTCGTGTCTGACCCTTTGCGACTCCGTGGACTGTAGCCCACCAGGCTCCTCTGACCATGGTGTTCTCCAGGCAAGAATACCAGAGTGGGTAGCCGTTCCCTTCTCCAGGGCATCTTCCCCATCCAGGGATCAAACCCATGTCTCCTACGCTGTAGGTGGATTTTATTTTATTTTTTTACCATCTGAGCCACTAGGGGAGCCCAAATGTCACATACCTCCCTGCCAAAAAACTAAACATACAACAGAAACACTATTGTAACAAGTTCAATAAAGACAAGAAAACAAAGGAACCTTCACTGTTACAAGCCACTGATACACTGAGCGCTGCCTGTTAGCACAGCCTAACCTAGAAAAAGTGACAGAGGAGATAGCCCATGAGAATCTGAACCTTACACTTCCCTTAAAGAATCAAAAGATCCAATGACGGCCTCCAGGGCCCCATGGCAACAAATGACTGGAGATGAAGAGCAGCTCCCCTTTCGCATGGAGACCAGTCACCATCTGCCCACTTTACTCATTTGCATGACTTGTTGGCCCTTCTAAGGGTCTAACTCAAACTCCCATGCCACCCTTGTATAACAAGAGCCACAGAGAGTAAGACAGACGCTTTACCATCTGAACCACCAGGGAAGTCCTTGTAATAGCCAGTCCCGAGCAACAAGGCCCTGTTTCAGGCACTTGCCACATGTTCCACATGGCTTCCTTTGCTTCCAGCCTCACTCACACACCTACCTACAACCTGGCAGCTTCTCCAAGCTCCTCAGACACAGAAGGCTTGCTCACAGCATAAACCATGTGAGGAACAAGGGCTGACTTGACCCTCTCCCAGCTTTCATGAGTTGTTGCTGGAATCCATGAGCACTGCAGTTCACCCACTGCTCAGCTCCAACACTGGGAGATCCCATCCACCCTCCTTCCATTCCTGGAAACTTTGGCAAGTGCTACACAGCAGCAAGGGTGGTGAGCTCAGGAGAGGACGGAAATGAACATATCCAGAGTCTAAGCCACCAAGTGACTAGGAGCAAACCAAGAGTCCTGAAGGTCTATTGCTGACATTTGGGTGGTTAAAGCTACCCTCTGGCGGGTTCCCAGGTGGTTCAGTGGTAAAGAGTTCACCCGTCAGTGGAGGAGACACGGGTTCGATCCCTAAGTCAGGAAGAACGCCTGGAGGAAGGGATGGCAACCTGCTCCGATATCCTTGCCTGGAAAATCGTATGGACAGAGGACCTTGCGGGCTACGGTCCATGGGGTCACAAAGAGTTAGACACAATTGAGTGGCTCAGCTCACACAACTACTCCCTGCAGACTTTCCCTGTCTTCCGTGGCCTCTCCTAACTGGAGAATGCCAACCCCGTGCATCTGAAATGCAGTTGCATCATCTAAATGTCTCCTCTCTGGATACCCCTAAGGTGCCAAGACTCTAAACACTTAGGTTATGACGTGGCAGACCTGAGTGCCCGGGGGCATCCCAAATATCCGCTGTTCAGAGAGATCCCAAGACTCGGCACATTCACGCTGCTGGCTTGTGGCAGGAATGCATCAAGGTCTCCCATCCCTGCAGGGTCCCTGCTGGATGGCGAGGGAAGGTAGGATGCAGAGCTCAATATGGATTCAGAGATGCCACTGCCTTTCCCTGGAACTCATGGCTTTAGGAAACTAGACCCAGATGGTACCCACCCCCTCACCTGGCACAGGGAGAAAGAAAGTAGAAACAGCTTCTCAGGCTCCCACTGGCCAGAGCGAGGCCATGTGGTCTGTGTTGTCTTCCAGCTGAGAGGGGCTGGGATCCTGGACCACCCCAGGGCATCACTGAGTAAGTAGTTGCCTCACCTGGCCTCTAGTCTCACACCCTTGCCAAGCCCATTTACAGGCTGCTGCCAAGAGGAGCCTCATAAAATGCACCCTTGATTACGCCATTCTCCTGCTTGGCCTTCTCTTACGTGGTTCCCATGCTTTCCGGATATAGTTCAAGCTTCTTAGCATAACAAGCAAGTCTGTTCATGGTCCGGCCCACAGCCCTTGCTGCCCTCTCCCACTCCCACTTCCCTCCTGCTCCTGAGCTCACACCGCAGCAGACTGTTTAGGGCTCCTCACAGGCTGTGGTAAGTCTCCTGTCTTCTGTATGCCAGAATCTCTTCTTCCGGCTTCTCCCAGCCGGTTTCTTCCCGTGTCACCTCCTTTGGCAAGCTTCCCAGACCCCACAGCCTAACTCTGATACCCATCCCCTGAGAAGCCGAGCACCCTGGGCCTCTGTGACAGAGCAGCCCTCACAGTGTGCTGCCACCTGTCCTCACCCCCATGAGAGCAGGGGCTCCACACATCGTGTCTGCATTTACTTTGGCATCAATTAATACCTTACTCGGGCTTCCCTGGTGGCTTCAGTGGTAAAGAATCTGCCTGCAATGCAGGGGACATGGGTTCGATCCCTGGGTTGGGAAGATCCCGTGGAGAAGCAAATGGCAGCCCGCTCCAATATTCTTGCCTAGAAAATCCCACAGACAGAGGAGCCTGGTAGGCTATAATCCAAGGCGTCACAAAGGGTTGGATGTGACTTAGTGACTAAAACGACAACAATAATTTACTCAGTGTTACAAACTGCAAAAGGAATCATCCCACATCCTTTCTTCTTCTCCACCCCATGAATAAAAACCTTATTGTTTTACCCACTGACCCTTGAGACTGTTGGTCTGTTCATTCATTCATTCATCAGACATTTATTGAGCCACTACACTGCAGCAGGCGCTGCGGCAAGCCCTGAGGACACGTGGCCCTGAGCAGCAAGCTAGAGAACAGAGGCTGCATCAGATGATGGCGTGTGCTATGACGTCAAATGAAACGGGGCAGAGAGTGCTGCGGTGGCGGGTGATTGCTTTCCTCACCCGAGAAAGCCTCTCGGTTAAGATGGTGTTTGAACAGAGACCTGAAGGAAGTGAGAAACCACATAGGTATCTGGGTAAAAACTTTTCAAGCAGAGGGAACAGCAAGCGCAAAGGCCCTGTGTTGGTCCAGGTGATGCTGTCATGACAAACAAATCTAAAACTCCACACTAAACGGATGGCACAATGAATGCTCATTTCCTGCTCATGTTCCAGGTCCGTGTTAAGCTACTGGTGATGGGCAGTCTTCATTTGGGTTCAGACTCAAATGCCTTCTATTCTGCGGCTTTCCTGTTTCCAAGGGTCTCGATGACCACTCTATTAAGGGGTAGATGGGGAATGCAGAAGGCGCAGACCGTTCTTAAGATCTGAACCCGCAGTGGAAGTGACAAGCCAACTTTCTATCACTTTCTATCAGAGAGAACCAGTCAGGAGGCCACCCATGGATGCAAGGGGTCTGACTGGGTTGCCCTCTACTGGCAACAAGGCACACTGCGGACAGGCATTTTGGGGCCAGCTGGCCACCCCTGGTTGAGTGAAGACACGGGCTGGCAGTTCAAGGGTGAGTAAGGAGACTTGTGTGGCTGGGGCAGAGGAAGCCAGGTTGAGTAAGGTGGGTGGTGGTGGGGGTCTGGCAGGTTGTCCAAGGACTTTGGACTTGACTATGAAATGGGCTTCCCAGGCAGCGCTACTGGTAAAGAACCTGCCTGCCAGTGCAGGAGACATCAGCGATGTGGGTTAAAGCCCTGGGTAGGGAAGATCCTCTGGAGGAGGAAATGACAACCCACTCTAGTATTCTTGCCTGGAAAATACCATGGACAGAGGATTCTGGTGGGCTACAGTCCATAGGGTCGCAAAGAGTCAGACACTACTGAAGCAACTTAACATGCACACTTTCTATGAGATGGAAGCCCTTGGAGGGCTTTGAGCAAGGCAGGGACAAGAAAGGGTTTATGTTTCAAAGGGACATTCAGACTACAGGGTGGCGAATAGACTGCGAGGGACTAGGGGGATGCAGGTAGGTGGGAAGTTGGGCAGTCACACAGGGGCAAGGTGATGGTACCCTGGACCAGGTTGGGGGCAGGGTCAGTGAAAATCCTTCCAGAGAGACATCCAAGCAGGAGAGGATTGAGACCTCTGATCTATCCCAACTCCCACCTTCTAAGCCAGGGGAAGGAGCAGACAGTATTTTAGGCTTTATAGGTAGTATCTGCAGCAGCTACTCAGCCCTGCTATAGTAGCATGGAAGTTGATATAAACAATGTGTAAACAGGAGCTTCCCTAGTGGCTCAGGCCGCCTGCCAATGCAGGGATGTGGGTTTGATCCCTGGCACAGGAGGATCCCATGTGCCTTGGAGCAACCAGGCCCGTGTGCCGCAACTGTTGAGCCCATGCTCTGGAGCTGGGGAGTAGCAACCCTCGAGCTCTAGAGTCTGTGCTTCACAGCGGGAGGCCCACGTACAGCAGCTGGAGACTGGCCCCAGGACACAGTGGCTGGGGGCAGGAGGGTAGGGGAGCATGTGCAGCAACGGGGACCCAGGACAGCCAAAAATAAATAAATAAAATTATTTTTTAAAAAGAGAGAGAGAGAGAGAGAGAAAGTTCCAGGTCAAAGACTAAATAAATCATTTCAGGCCTGTAATTAAAAACAAAGGCAATGTGTAAATGAATGAGCATGACGAATCTCCTGATAAAACTTTATTTGCAAAAACAGGAGGTCCAGCCACGAAGCTTCCTGACCCTGATAAACCAGTCACAAATGGCACCATTCTTCTCCTGGCACACCTTTCCAGTCCAGGTGTTGGTAGTGGCTGCAGAACATGGCTGAGAACTCTGTCACTGCTTAAAGTCTGTGTGACAGCCACTCCCAATGAACTGAATTTCTTATAGTAACACTATGGTAGAGGAATGAATCACAGCTTTCCACTGTCTTTGAGCAAGTTCTCTCTTGACAAAGGAAATGGCGCTTGGCAAGACCTTTTTATGATAGTGCAGGCTCATCAGCTATTCTTCTCCAACTAAATACCTTTATTATGTGTAATTAAAGCAGCAACTGAGAAAAGATGCAAATGTGTTCTTAAAAATCTGACTTCGCAGCAGCTGGGAGCTTTGCAACCTTTTAAAAGAGCAGGTTTAATGAAAGCACATTTGGCATGTGACAAAATGGGAAGGGGGGAGGGGAAGAAGAGCTAAAGAAAGGAGGGGAAAATAAGGAGGCTGCAGCTTAGCGCTCAGGAATTCAGACCAGTCTAGCAGTCACCCTGTGAGCTGAGCTGACTGCAAACTCCACTCTAGGCCGGCTCTGCCCTCCACAGTGGCTCCTCAGCCCCAAGTTAAGTACTGTAGCAGCACCAAGATCACACACCACCACTTTTCCAACTTGCACCGATATTTTCCTTTGCAGAATTTCTTTCGTTCTTTGCAAGGCTAAGCTGTATTGTAACAAGATGGGGCAACAGAAACAGGAAAGGAGGCCAGAGAAAGGATGAGAATATATCATCACCTTATTTATGATGAGAGCTGAAATCCAGGAATGATCCAATTCCTGTAGCCCGAGGTGGTCCAATAGAACTGTCTGTGAGGTTGAAAATGCTCTGCATATTCACTATCCAATATGGTAGCTACTTGTCACGTGTGGCTACTGAGCCCTGGAAATGTGGCTAGGGGAAACTGCATTTTTAATTTAATTCCATTTAATTAATTTAAATCTAAATGTATCTGTGGCTGGCAACCACCGTTTGGGACAGCACAGCTGCTGTTGTATGTGTATGTGTGTGTATTAGGCTCCAGAGTCAGACAGACCTGGGTTTTGACCCTGGCTTCCCACTTACTAACTGTGATTGGGCAAGATGCTTATTGCCGCTAATCCTTGGTTTCCTCATTTGTAGGCTGGGTAGAGTTGCGCCTACCTCATGGAGTAGCTGTGAGACTGAGGTGAGAAAGTGGAGATAAAGCACTTCACACAACATCTGGCAGAAGGTAAATCCTCAACAAATGTTCACTATTTTTGCTAGTCCCTAGAAAACTCATTAAAGGACCCACAACGTCCTTCCAGGAATTTCAGAAAGGTATCTGTACTGATCATCCCCATTGAGGCTTCTTGCTATTGATATCTATGAACCTGTAGAGAGCTGACGGCCACCGAAGCAGACCTCTTAACTGCCTCAAATTATCTTGAGAGTTCCTTGGGGAGGCGAATACTGTAGCTTCCCACTCAGCACTTGAGCGGCAGTGTGCCCAGCTTAAAGAGCATATATCCCAGGCTGTGCTGAAATCAAAGATGGCCAACAAGATGTAAGCAAACGTTGTCAAGTGTGACTTTCAGGAAGCCTTAAGAAGGCAGCTTGTTCGTGCCCTTTTGTCCTTCATTCTTTCACTCTTCCTCCTATTTCCTTTCTGGGATGCAGACACAATGGCTGGAGCTCCAGCAGCCTTAAAGAAATGCCCTTGTGGCTAGAAGCTGAACTACTAAGGATGGCAGAGTGAAAACAAAAGAGGCTTGGGTTCATGAACACTATGAAACTACCATACCAGCTGGGACTGCCCACCTCCAGATTTCTTTTATGTAAACGAAAACTCAGTATGATGTTTACGTCATTATTCTTTTTGTTTTCTCTTATATCAGGACCTAATAACAGCTACGGCTAATTATTCCTGAGCAGTGATTAATTGTGTAAGTCCAGGTTTTTATGATATGAACAGTCAGTGCAAAACAAATTCTACAGCCACAGGTTCTGCATCTGTGGGTTCAACCAGCCATGAATCAAACATTTTTTTTTAATTCCAGAAAGTTTCAAAAAACAAAACTTGCATTTGCCTTACAATTACTTACATAGCATCTGCACTGTATTTACAACTGTTTACATAGCATTTGCATTGTATTAGATATTATAAGTAATCTAGAAATGATTTAAAGTATATGAAAGGGAGGATGTACATAGGTTATATGCAAATACCACACCCTTTCATATAAAGAACTAGCATCTCTGCAGATTTTGGTATCCACAGGCGATCCTGAAACAAATCCCCCTTGGATACTGAGGGACAACTGTATCTGATGAAACTAAGACCTGGAGAAAAATCAGTTCAGTTCTTATTCCTCTATCTTGCCTGCAGGGGGCACTTAAGCCTGGGAGTAACATTAGAAATCATATAGTCAATTTTTTTTTTAAATCATCAAGCCTGTTTATTACTTTTTTCTTCTATGGATCCTATGTTTCAAAATAAAATATTTTCTACTGATTAAATTCAATTGGTTTACTCATCATGACAAACATTACAACCGTTGTGGATATCTGCCATTTTGGAGGCTCTTCAACAACTGATCCTGTCTCTATATTTGAGGGATTTTCCTAATACGATGGAGTCTCTGAAGACCTGATGCTAGCAAGTATCCAGCAAGTATCCCAGTCCTCTAGCAGCTGGACACAGGCACAGAAAGTCTGAAATTAGCCCACAGCATGGTCTCACCTGAGACCTTGCTCTGGAGTGACGCAAAGCAACCACCGTGGTTTAGAATTCATCCTGCAGCATCCTATGCCCTAGCATGGTGTTTCCTGTGGGTCAGTGTCTGACGTCCAGTGGCACCCTCGCTGGGCTGCTTCTCTGATGGGATCTTAGCTCAGCATCTCACTGCTCAGCTTTCTCTGGCTACTGCCCATTTCCAGAGCCTGGCTCTTCCGTTTCTTCTGGAGCTAGCTGACGTCTTTCTGATGCACTTTTTTTTGCGGTAGTCAGTCAGACTCGGTTTCTGTTCTTCACAACAAAGAATCCTGGCTGAGGCACATGCTGAGCAACATGACTGTACCGCACAGAACTGACATCGCTCTGCCTAGATCAAGAGACAGTGTTTACGTGAACCAGGGCAGCCTGAACTGGGTAAATGTGCACTTAAAAAAAAAAATTTGTTCATTTATTCTATTTATTTGGCTACATCAGGTATTAGTTGTGGCAAGGCATGTGGAATCTTAGTTCCCCAACCAGGGACTGAACCTGCACCCCTTGCATTGCAAGGTGGATTCTTAACCACTGGACCACCAGGGAAGTCTTGCACACTTACTTTTGAATTCTTAAAAGCATTCAAAGTAGTTTTCTCCTTTTCTCCATTTCTCCCACTGTGGATCCCTAAGGACTAGGAACTCCAGCCTGGAAACCACTAATATATTTGTATTTTCTCATCTTACAGATAAATGGAGAATCGAAACGACTTGCTCCATATGTCAAGCTACAGAAGAACTTCCCAGGGAGGGTCACTAGCCATTCATTCACGCACCATGCTTGGCCTGTGGGCATAAATTTTCAAGGAACTCAGAGTCAGGCAGGAGGGATGAGTGATTTGAGTGAATGCAAAATCCTACCCTTCTGAGGAAGAACTTTGGGGAAAACAAAAAGGCTCAAATAATCTGGAAAATGGCACGTAAAGATGTTCAGAAGGACACATGTAGATGACGGTGAGAACAGAGGTGTATGCCTGGGGCTTCAGAAATTCAAGCCTGCTGGGTAGAGCTGCAGGTATTATCTTCTGTTATGGACCAGATGAGAAGATCTGTCAGAACAGGACGGAGTCCAACGGCAGAACCCAAGATAAAGTTTGGTAGAAGCTTCCTAAATCAGAGAGTGAAATCAATATATGGGGTGTTCTGCTTTAAGGATGTGTCATCAGAAGAGTTTGAGGGGCTTCCCTGGTAACTCAGATGGTAAAAAATCTGCCTGCAAAGGAGGAGACCTGGGTTCGATCTCTGAGTTGGGAGGATCCCCTGGAGAAGGGCATGGCTACCCACTCCAGCATTCTTGCCTGGGAAATCCCATGGACAGAGAAGCCTGGCAGGCTTAAGTCCATGGGTCACAAAGAGTCAGACATGACTGAGTGACTAACACATACACACACACGCACAGTCAGAAATGTCTGAATTTGCAAAATAGATTTTTGAGAGGATTATTCTCTTTTAAAAAGGATCCTCCACTTTAGAGACAGGAAGAGGTATCTATTTCCTGGGTTGCAGAGATTTTAGTTTGCTTAGTTATTTTTTCCAACAACATTTGAGGCAGCATTATTATTCCTGTTTCATGGATTAGAAACCACGGCCCATATAGATTAAGTAACCAGTAAAGGTTACACAGTTTGTGAGATGCAGACCCCAACCCTGGGTAGTTTCGTTTTCTGGCTCCAAAGGCCCAGTGTTTCCCATTCTACTAGGCCGCCTCCCACAGAGTGCCTCAAAATAATGACACTTGAAATGCATTTGGAAGGCACTTCTAATTGAAGAGACTCAATTTACAAAGATTAGATTTGCACACAATTTTGAGAACACATCCATCACACAAAGCATTATGCAACAGTGTAAGGATAAATAGCATGGATCCCATACAAAAAAAAAAAGAGGAAAATAATAGAGGAAGTGTGGTTAATTAATGCAGTAGGAACTGAAACAGAAGCAGAAGGAGCAGAAAAACATGCACTCCCGGAAAATGATACAATAAGCAGTTTCATTAGGAAGACGATTTATGGGGTAGGAGAGATAATAGCAGAGAGGAAAATGTAAAAACAAATTAGCCTACTAGAAAACACTGATTTGAAAATATTTTACCATGATTGATTTGGAAGGAGCCTCTTGGAATCTGTGGAACTCCTGCTTTCAGAGATGTTAAAAAAAAAATAGGTCAGCTTTTTGTCTCTGGGTTGGACAGCTTTAGGTGTGATCTCTTTAGGGAACTGGACCAGCTGGGTGTTTTCAAAGGCTCCCCTTTAGTTTATGATTCTAAGGTTCTGCTTATGGGCGCTTTCTATGACTGTCTTTTTTTTTTTTTTTTTAAGCTGCTAACTCAGTGGCTTTATTTTTTTCCCCTCTAAATTCCCTACAGGGCTTTAACTAAATCAGACCACATTTGGAGTCTCGCGTCACCTTCTGGGCACCACATTTTAAAAGGGACATTGACCTGATCTGCCTCCAAAGAATGGAAGCAAGACAAATGGGTGGAAGTTGCTCGGAGATAAATTCCAACTGAATACAAGAAAACCCTATCTCCTGCTATCAGAGCCCTCCGACAACTGAGCTGGCTGTATGTTCAGACAGTTTGCTCCCAGCAATTGGAAATGCTGAAGCAGAGGGTGTTTTAACAGCTGTCAAGTTGCTCTGGAAGAGATTTTTTTTTTTTCCACTAAGTTTCTTTTCAGTTCTTTTTTTTTTTTCTTTTCTTTTCAGTTCTAACAGTGTGTGATTGATTGATCATGTAACTCTTCAGTATGTTTTGCCAAGTCGATTGCTCCTTTTAAAGTTCTTGTCTTGATCATTAGACTCTTGTCTTCCCACCAGTGCGTGAGTGCATGCATGCATGCTAAGTCACTTCAGCCATGTCCGACTCTTTGAGACCCTATGGCCTGTAGTCCATCTGGCTCCTCTGTCTGTGGAATTCTCCAGGCAAGAATACTGGAGTGCCTTGTCACGCCTCCTCCAGGGCATCTTCCAGACCCAGGGACTGAACCCATGTCTCCTATGTCTCCTGCAGTGGCAGGCAGGTTCTTTACTGCTAGTGCCACCTGGGAAGCCCTCTTCCCACCAGAGGGGGGATAAAAAGCTAGTTGGTAAACACAATATAGAAAGACAGTAACAGCCACAATTTTGGGGTTTTGTTGTCTGACCATGCCTCTCTCCCTCCGCTGGGAAAGCAGTGGCCACGAGGTGTCCTGTTGAGGATCAGAGTGGAGGTCTGGAGGCCAACCAGGGCACCGCTGGCACCTCCAAATGGTCCTTGGCAAGGTCCATGCACAGAAATGAGGGGAGCTGAGGCAGGGTGAGGCCACAGGCCTCTCAGGTCCCCACCTTGGTCGGGGGCACCTGTGACTGTTGTAGTCACTTGTTCCGGGAAACAAACTCACTCAGAAGGACAACGCAGATGGTGGAATGTAGTTTATTACACTGGTGAGCCCAAAGCAGAGCCTCGTCTTAGCCAAGGACCCCGGCCAGTTTTTGTGAAAACTTTATATACCCTAAGTGTATAAGTTTCCCTGAAACTAGTCAGAACAAAAGGAAAAAGAAACATACAATCAAAGTGATTTTGGAG
>SJXQ01009315.1:0-127278 GCA_006408695.1 Aepyceros melampus
TAGCCATGAAATTCAAAGACGCTAACTCCTTGGAAGAAAAGTTATGACCAACCTAGATAGCATGTTGAAAAGCAGAGACATTACTTTTCCAACAAAGGTCCGTCTAGTCAAGGGTATGGTTTTTCCAGTAGTCATGTATGGATGTGAGAGTTAGGCTGTGAAGAAGGCTGAGCGCTGAAGAATAGATGGTTTTGAAGTGTGGTGTTGGAGAAGACTCTTGAGAGTCCCTTGGAGTGCAAGGAGATCCAACCAGTCCATTTAAAAGAAATCAGTCCTGACTGTTCTTTGGAAGGAATGATGCTAAAGCTGAAACTCTAATACTTTGGCCACCTCATGCAAAGAGTTGACTCATTAGAAAAGACTCTGATGCTGGGAGGGATTGGGGGCAGGAGGAGAAGGCGACGACAGAGGATAAGATGGCTGGATGGCATCACCGACTCGATCAACTTGAGTCTGAGTGAACTCCGGGTGTTAGTGATGGACAGGGAGACCTGGCATGCTGTGATTCATAAGGTCGCGAAGAGTTGGACACACTAAGTGACTAAACTGAACTGATGATGAATCTGATTTTAAATATCATTTTTTTCCATTGGACTTTCCATTGTGACATAAATTGAGTATACTCATCCAATAAGTAGAAACTTACTTTTTCTTTACTAAAAATAGTTCTCATTTACTGTGTGCCTGCCACATGTCATATAATCTTTTTGAGCATTCACAACATGGTACTTGTGTGTTTTTACTCCAGATTTACTTAGGAGTAAAATAAGTTGCTTGAATTGTAAATAATTTAAAAACCAAGATCACAAAGCCAGGGTTTCACTTATATTTCTTTGATTCCAGAGTCCCTGCTCCTACCATGACAAAGATCTAGGAAGAATGGTGGAATTGTCAATGTAGAATCTAATGTATTGGCCTGGCCAAAGATTCATTCTACTTTTTCTGTGTAATGATATGGAGAAATCTGGATGAACATTTTTGTCAACCCAATATTTTAAAAGTCTTCAAGGAAACAGCTAAGAGATTTTTCCCCCTAAATTGAAATTTATATCTTAAATTTATGAATAAGGCTATTGTGAAGGTAGGAGATATTTCTCTTGGAGGTGAGGGTGGATGCTCTGGAGAGAGAATAAGGTGGATAAAATTGTGAAATGCCTATTGACTCTTAGAGCTGAAAACATTGGTTAGAACAATACAAAGGAAGTGAGAGTGCACTGTAAATCCTCAAGTTCTGTATCAGTTGAGGAGATGTGAAAAGACAGGAAGCAAAATGTTCAGTATCCTAAGGGCAGCCAAAGGAAACCAGACAGAAAAGCAACAAAGAACACGGGAAGCTATGATCAGGAGAGCCTGCTGTGTGCTAAGTCGCTTCAGTTGTGTCCATCTATTTGTGACCCTATGGACCATAGCCCACCAGACTTCTCTGTCCATGGGATTCTCCAGGCAAGAATACTAGAGTGGACTGCCATGCCTTCCTCCAAGAGATCTTTCTGACCCAGGGCCCAAACCTAGGTCTCATGTCTCCTGCACTGGGTGGTGGGTTCTTTACCAGGATATCAGGAGATCAACAGAGTATGGCCCAAGTGAGATAACATATGCCAATCACGGTTCTTAAGAGGGAGATATCAGGGGTGACACAAAATGGTTTTAGATTCTGCTCTGTGATCGGGAGCAAGAAGGCATTTTCCTCCAAAGATCTTAAGGAGAAAGAACAAAGGCAACAAGTATGGAAGTTAGATCTAGAACAAGTTAGAGAAGTCAGGTAGACTAGACAAAAGTTGCGGCTCCACTGACTGGCCTTCCAACCCCAAGGGCAGTGACAACATTTTGTCTCTTGCAAGTCTCTGCCAGCAGACTGAATGGCAGATGCCAAGGCCAATGAGCTCAGATCTCTGTCCAGTCTCAATGAGATCATCTTGTGAAGGCAGGTGGAAGAGGCAGAGGAAAGGACAGATGTGAAAGCAGATGGTTGTCACGGACAGCCCTCCAACACTATTGGTGGGAACACATCTGTCTTTTTCACACGTCTGTCACACCTGTCTTTTGCCTCCCTCCTCCAGTGTAAACTGAAACAACTGCTATGGAGAACAGTAGGAAGTTCCTTAAATAACTAAAAATAGAGCTAACATATGACCCTGAAATCCCACTCCAGGGCATCTATTCAAAGAAGAACATGATCTGAAAGGATACATGCACCCCAGTGTACAGCACTGTTTACAATATCCAAGATATGGAAACAGTCTAAATGGATGGAGAAGATGTGGTACATATATACAGTGAAATATTACTCAGCTGTGAAAAAGAATGAATAATGCCGTTTGCAGCAACGTGGATGGGCCTAGAGATTGTCATACTGAGTGAAGTAAGTCAGACAGAGAAGGAGATGTATTCTCTAACATCCCTTATATGTGGAATCTAAAAAGTAATGATACAAATGAGCTTATTTCTCTTTCAAAAGAGAAACAGTCTCATGGACTTAGCAAATTTATGATTGTCAAAGCGGAAGGATGAGGTGAAGGGATTGTTAGAGAGTTTGGTATGGACATGTACACACTGCTATATTTAAAATAGATAACCAACGCAGTCCTACTTATAGCACAGGGCACTCTGCTTAATGTTATGTGGCAGCTTGGATGGGAGTATGAGTGAGTCCTTTTGCTGTCCACCTGAACAACATTGTTAATTGGCTATTCAGTTCAGTTCAGTTCAGTCGCGCAGTCGTGTATAGTACAATATAAAATAAAAAGTCAAAAAATAAATCACGGACAGAACAGTGAGTTGTTATATAACACCGACATATACATAGAAGGTACTTTGAAAGTACAGAAACAGTGATGACTAATCATGAACAGAAACACACACAAACTATTATGCAAAGTCTTACATGTTTTAATATCATGAGTAGAGTGCTATATACTAGCACAATTACAGAAGAATTAATTCTTCCCTGTGGCTTTAAGGAAAGGGATATTTGAGAGATCTTTAAGAGTGAGATTTTCTCCAGGCAGAGAATGAAATTAGATACCAAGAACAAGAAGGATTCTGTAGCCTTGCTCTTTCACAGAAAAGATTCTAGGGATAAAACTATAATCTATTCAATCAGCCAAGAAGAGGCACTCAAACTGTAGACTCAACCACATTCTTCTCTTTCAATTATCACTAAGATGACCCAGTGTAAGCAGGTGCCCAGTTCCTGTGGCTGTTAAGCTTATAATGATGGATTTCTTTATTGTGGAAGTGTGTTTTGTTGTGGGTGTCTGTGTTTACAGGTAAAGCATAGAGGAATACTATTGGGGTTCTAACCTCTGCAGTGGTTGTTGGAGAGAATTGGTGTGTCTCTTGCTGCTGAGAGGGTCAAACATGGTGTGTGTGTGTGTGAATGTATATCTGTTTAAGGGGAGTCGTGTGTATAGGGGGCAGAGTCATGGCAACACCAGGGTCCTGGGGAGAGGCTGTGAATCCTCCTAGCTGCCTTTGAGTACCTATGGGATGACTCTGCTCTCCTGGTATTTGGCTGCTGGCCTTCGCAGAGATCTGGCCTGTCAGGTTCATATCTTGTCAATTATAGACCAGGTTTTGTATGTGATGATATCCTGGCTTTCATAGAAGGGGTTAAAAGAGGTGGTCTTTTCTTTCAGAGATGGTTTAAGCCTTCAGATTATTTCCCCTGGTCTAGGACCCCATGGACTGTAGCCCACCAGGCTCCTCTATCTGTGGAATTCTCCAGGCAAGAATACTGGAGTGGGTAGCCATCCTTTCTCCTTCCTAACCCAAGGATCGAACCTGGGGCTCCTGCATTGCAGGCAGATTCTTTATCATTGGAGCCTCCAGGGAAGCCGTAACTTTCACAGGACGTTGTGCAGAACATCTTTAGGTGGTTTGCCATCGCTTCTCAACAGCTGCCCGATGGTGGGAAAAGTCAGGCACGGTATGTACCCGAAACTGGTAGAAATGTCAGCATGTGCTTCGCTGATATATTAATTCCAATAGTGGTGATTCAGAAACACATATTGCATATACGCCATATGGGCCTTAAATATTTATGAAACCTAAAAGTCAGAAAAACAATTATTTGAATGTAAAAGTTAAAAATCTATTCCTATAATTTTTCATGAACTAAGTTTGAAGCATTTAATTTTTAAATGTACATATGATTACTGAAAGGACACATAATTGAAAACAAAATGAGTTCTTTTTGATTACCTACTTTGCCAAAGACACTATATTAGGCATTATGGAGAACTAAAAAGGATGCCCAGAATTTGTCAGATTCTTATCTCATTCTTCTGACTTTCTATTTTTACCACCCATTGAATGGTACTTTCTCATTGTAGGATGAGAACTGCAAAGGAAATAGGGAAATCTCAAATCAGTCTACTCTTTGTCTTTTCCAAGTACATAGCATCTAGGGAAAAGCAGATGTAGGAGGGGGATATAAAGCAGTGATTGTAAAGAAGTTGTCTTAGAATTATGAAAACAATATTTTTTAACATGTCTTCCAAGTGTGGTGTGGTACTAGAGTGATTTGGCATAAAACTCTGGGCTGCTGCTGCTAAGTTGCTTCAGTCGTCTGACTCCATGCAACCCCATAGATGGCAGCCCACCAGGCTCCCCCGTCCCTGGGATTCTCCAGGCAAGAACATTGGAGTGGGTTGCCATTTCCTTCTCCAATGCATGAAAGTGAAACATGAAAGTGAAGTCGCTCAGTCATGTCTGACTCTTCGCGACCCCATAGACTGTAGCCTACCAGGCTTCTCCGTCCATGGGATTTTCCAGGCAAGAGTACTAGAACCCTGGCTTCTAGCTGTGTCTCTGACACTAGCTAGTTGTATTTTTCAGTTCAGTTCAGTTCAGTCACTCAGTCATGTCTGACTCTTTGCAACCCCATGAATAGCAGCCCTCCAGGCCTCCCTGTCCATCACCAACTCCTGGAGTTCACTCAAATTCATGTCCATCCTTACTCCTTGGAAGGAAAGTTATGACCAACCTAGACAGCTTATTAAAAAGCAGAGACATTACTTTGCCAACAAAGGTCCGTCTAGTCAAGGCTATGGTTTTTCCAGTGGTCATGTATGGATGTGAGAGTTGGACTGTGAAGAAAGCTGAGTGCCGAAGAATTGATGCTTTTGAACTGTGGTGTTGGAGAAGACTCTTGAGAGTCCCTTGGACTGCAAGGAGATCCATCCCGTCCATTCTAAAGGAGATCAGTCCTGGGTGTTCCTTGGAAGGACTGATGCTAAGGCTGAAACTCCAATACTTTGGCCACCTCAAGTGAAGAGTTGACTCATTGTAAAAGACCGTGATGCTGGGAGGGATTGGGGGCAGGAGGAGAGGGGATGACCGAGGATGATGTATCTTTACTAATTTATAAATGAAGACCAATTAGTTTATTCTTAGATTTGATGTTATGAAGATTATCTATCTAGCCTTTTACATGTTTGCAATGAACACTTTAGGCTGCTGCGAATTGGAATCCTGTTTTGATCATTATTTTATACCATGTTCCTAGTACAGTTCTTGGCATATGTATTCAAAGAATGTTTAGAATGAAGGAAGAAATGTATGATTAAAATCTAATATTAATAAAAAATTTCATCATCATGTCTCTCTTTTAGGAAATGTGCCTTCTGTATTTATTGCATTTGAAAGAGAAGTTGCATTGACACTTGCATTGTCACTTACTTTTATTGTTTTGTTTTTAAATTTTATTTTAAATTAGAGGATAATTACAACACTGTGTTGGTTTCTGCCATACATCAACATAAATCAGCCATGGGTATAAATATGTCCCTTTCCTCTTGAACTTGCTTCCCACCTCCCACCATATCCCACTCCTCTAAGGTGTCACAGAGTACCAGAGTTGAGTTTCCTGAGTCATACAGCAAATTCCCACTAGGTGTCTATTTTATCTATGGTAATGTATATGTTTTGGGCTTCCTTGGTGGCTCAAATAGTAAAGAATCTGCTTGCCGTGTGGGAGATCCAGGTTCGATCCCTGGGTTGGGAAGATCCTCTGTAGAAGCAAATGGCAACCCACTCCAGTATTCTTGCCTGGAGAATTCTATGGGCAGAGGAGCCTGGTGGGCTACAGTCCATGAGGTCACAAATAGTTGGACACAACTGAAAGACTAATACTTTTACTTTTTCTCAATGTATGTTTCAATACTACTTCATATGTTTACCATAAATAACCTTTTATTATATTTCAAACACCCTTTATCCATTTTACACACTTCTATCTTCATTGTAATCCATCAACTGATTTCTCTCTCATCCATCTTGATAATTTCAGCTTATAGATTGCTTTCGTATTTTTAGCTCCTGTGAACATCCTTAAATTTTTTCTTTTACTGAATTACTAGATACTTGGTTTTTTTAACTTCTTCCTCTTCACCTCACTTTATCAGTGTGATTATTCCCATGGGATCTCATCCCCACCTTGAATGGTTTATCTCTAATATAAGATCAGTTATAGTAATATCATTGTATTATTTTCAGTATTTCCTTTCATCATCAATCTTTATAAGTTGTCCCTTGCACATTTTAAAGTTGTCCCTTGCACGGTGTTTTTAAAACTCCTTTTTCCTGGTTCTATTGATTTACTCGAGGTCCTATGACCACTGATGAAACCTTGATATCTTGAGTGCAATAATCTTACATGTTCTCAGTCTTGCAGTGAATCTCAGTTGCCAGTTCTGGGATCTAACGCAGCCTGACTATGCATTCCCAGCTCTTGTCCTGCCAGTTGGAAAGTAGGTCACAAAAGCATACTAACTGGATCCTATGGAAATGGATGCGGTCTGTCCTCAGCCAGATCTTCCTTGTTCTTTGTGATGTTACATCACACTGGGTTGCAACAGTTTCAATCCTTTTCTCTACTCTTTATGTCCTCAGTCTTAGTCTTACTCTTTTACACTTAAAAGATAAGCCCTCCTTATTTACTGAAAACATTGAGGGCATCTGTGGCAATAATACTGTCAACTTCTTTCTCTTCCATTCAGAAAATCTCTTGTACCTCCACTCATTGTTCTTCTGACTGCTATTCATTTTTTTCCATGGTTAATTCCAGCAATTTGTGTTTGATCCCAGTACTACCTGATTCCTCAAGGAATTCACTCATTTCTTGCAAGTTTAAGTTTTCAGATGCCCCACTTACTTGTATGTGTTTTTGAGTAGGTCATTGACATTGAGACTCAGTTTTCTCATTTGGAGGAAAAAAAATTATCTCATTGGATGGCAGAACGATTAAATGAAATAATGGATTCTTATGTGTCTTTTCTTATGTGTCTGTGCTTCTTTGTGGTGATATAGTCTTAGCTTTGGAGAGAGTTATAATATTTTTCTTCCAAAGTCATTAAGCTTTGCTCTCAGTAGGACCAGAATCACAGTAAGCAGCATATTCTAAGTGCAGTAAATGTAACATACTTGTGATTATAAAATCAGGCTCTACTGCTACCCCAAGGGGATTTTTTTTTTTCTAGAAATGTGGAGCCTTGCTTGTTAAGAAAAATGAGAACAGTCAAATTTGATAATAAAAGTAACAGGCAACTTGGGTATTAATGTGGCTTTTGAGAGCTCCCTGTTTTACCTATGAAATGATGGGGTTTGACTGGATGATCTCAGAGGTTCCTGACAGCTTCAGTCTGTGATATTAGGGCCTGAGTCTGAGCTCCTCTTCTGGGTATGAAATTCACAGACTGAACTCCTGTGTCTCCTGAAATAGAAGGCAGCAGCTCAGGGATGGTACAATTTCATCAGACAAAGAAGAATTTCTTGTTGCAAATGATTGTACTATTAGTTTTTGAGAGAAAACTCAATGATCTGCTCAGTGTACAAGAAGCAGTATTGAGTGTTTCCTAGCAGATAGATAGCTGGCAGGCTTAAAATGAGTATTGATGTGTTTATGTGGAGATAAGGATACACGTTAGCTTTTCTCAGAATTCCATTTTCAATTACTCTTGAACTAGTTTGAAAATTCATCGTCTTCACGCCAAATATCTTGCAGTGTGCCACGTACGCTGCGTAGCAGACCCTGACATCTCAACAGGGCTCACCTAAGAATACTCAGGCAAAAATTAAATGGAATCGGGGAATGCAGCCGTGCTGCTCTGCTAGTCAGGAACCGAGAATTTTTGTCCATTAGATGATATACTTGTGTCTCTGATCATTTTATTCTTGCTCGGCTTCTCACTTCTCTCCCTCTCTTCCTTTCTCTTTTCTTTTCTTTTCGTCTGTTCTTCCTTTCACATAAAATCCACTGCTTTTTAAACAGGAATGAGCAAACGCACAAATACAGGTCTCTTACCGGAAGCTGCTCCTGCTAGTTAAAAGCAGAGAATATCATGAAGGACTCGTGGGGTCTTGGGAAGTCCTTCAGGCTGCTTCTCTCACCTTAGGCCACCCCACGCTTTATAGAGAAGCTATAGATGAGGAAATTCCACACCTTTTCTGATCTCTTTTCTCTCTCTGGACTGACTTTCAGCAATGCTGCAGTGTTAAACCTGCCGCTAAATTGTCTTTAATACTTGCAACAGTGAATGTGTTGATAAATTAGAAAAAAAAAATGTGGGGGGGGTTGTCGAAGCATGGTCTCAGAAAAGTTCAGTGTTTCTAAGCATGATGTTTTATCTAGGTGTCCCCAACCTCCAAACTGCAGACTGGCACCTCCTGTTAGATCAGCTGCAGCATTAGATCAGAAATAAAATGCACAATAAATGCAATGCACTTGAATCATCTAGACACTATCACCTCTCTCCCCCAGTTCGTGGAAAAATCGTCTTCCACGAAATTGGTCCTTGCTACCAAGAAAGTTGGGGACCCCTGCTTTACAGGATGACAGTAAGTATATGCAGCCTAGGATCAAATGGAATCTCTTGAAACATAATAAGACCATAAAACTCAGCTACTTGAAATCCTGTCTTGGTTGCATATGTGGCCACAGCTGTGAGGTCCTCGGTCCGGTTATTTTAAATCAAGCAAACTGTTTTTCTAAAGATAGACAATTAATGATGTTAGTAAAATTGTGGGATGCATATTTTTACAACTTGAAATTTTACTTATT
The DNA here is from genome assembly GCA_006408695.1 of Aepyceros melampus. Taxonomy (NCBI): domain Eukaryota; kingdom Metazoa; phylum Chordata; class Mammalia; order Artiodactyla; family Bovidae; genus Aepyceros; species Aepyceros melampus. The sequence goes on from SJXQ01009315.1 coordinate 9,062, forward strand.
TCACAGAATTTCATGGATGGTTAGCTTGGAAAAGGACCTTCATTCTCTATCAGATGCTCAAATTCCCTTTAGAATACCCCAGTGACCCTGTACCTGAAATTCATGGGGATAGAGTGTACTGACAAGGCTTTTCTATGTTTAAAGCACTTAAATCATTAAAAAATTCTGCCTCATATGAGGAGATATAGACACAGTCTAAGTGTTAATCTAACCAATCCTTTTTCATTCAGATTTGTAGCCTGCTTGCAAAAAATGACTTTGCCTTATCCCAATAAATGAAGCAAAGCAAAATCAACCTGAATGTAATTTATAAAGCTAAATAGATGAGTGAGAAATGATTAAATTTATTGAAAATTTAGGTTTTTGGTAGTAATGCAAAGAGATGATTTGTTAAAGCAGGCTACATGAAAGATTTTTAAAAATAACTCATTACATATATTTTTTCCTCTTGGGAATCCAATCTTTTATTTGCTGAACTGTAGATGACTTCAGCAGTAACATTTTTCTTATAAGACTTAGGATCTGCCCTTTGTTTTGTGCTTGTCGAAACATGATCCTAAATACATTTTAACTTATTTTCAATTTATGCCAGCAAAATCTTTGCTATAAAATTGCCTCAAAGCACAGTGCAAAAGTAAAACATTCTATTAGCTAAAACAAGAGAGTCAGCTGAACGAAAAATGGAACCTATTAATAATACTATATTTTAACACTGCAAAATTATTCCTTTTAGCTTGCCGTTGACATGAAAAACAGGCAAGTGCAGGGAAAGAAACAGCCGTTGAAGTAGATTGTGGGAATTGTAGATGTGTGGCACTCTGAGGTTTGTGTGTGAAACACACCCCATTTTGCCTCTAATGGTTGGTTTCTTTACACAAAAAGTGGGTTGCTTATAACACTCGACATAGAGGGTTGTTGAAGAGATTAAAAGTAAAATACACAAAGTGTCTGATAATCAGTAAAGAATAGCTATGTTTATGATTCACATACCTAATATCCATGTTAATAAAGAATATATAAATTAAGAAGGATCTTGGGAGAGTTCCTGGAGTCAATGACTAAAATGTTGCTTCATGAGATTAGAAGGGAGCTATAGTTGAAAGATCATGAACTTTGGAGTTTGACAGGCTTAGTTTTGAATCCTAAGTGTGCCACCTGTCATGAGAGTGACTGTAGGCAAGTTATTCATCTCTCTGATCCTGCATTTCCTTATTATGAATATCACATGAATAAAGCGCATTGTGAAGACAGGTGTTTAGCAAGAGCTAATGTTCATCCCTCCCTGCCAATATGGCTAAAGTACCTGCTGACACTGCTGAGGAGTTGAGTGATCATAAACAAGCAAACACTACCAGTTATTTTCAGAGAGTCTGAGGAATCAGATTTCCAGGCAGGGTTTGAAGTTTTGGTAGTGTAACATGCTGCAGGTCCCTACTACTCCCGAAAAGCATATTGGTTATCATTCTGTGTAGGAATGAGGCATTTTCTCCCAGTCTTCATTGGATGCTTCATATCCTGAGACACAGAACTCCATGGATCTTGGAGATAAGGCTATTGTCATAAACTCACTATCTTCACTCCAACTTATTTTTCTCACAAGTGACATTTATCTAAAACCTATTGATTTCTTATCTTCTTTTCAGAAGAGGGAGTTGTGCAAGTTTCTGAAATCTGGGCACTACAGTAAAAATAGAGACCCCAAATCTAAATACCTGGGTCTGGTTCTTAGCTCTGCTGCTTAGAAGCTGTGTCTCTGGGCAAATCACACACCTAATGTTAGCCTCAGTTTTCATTCTTTTTTTTTTTTTTTACCATTTATTTTTGGCTGTGCTGAGTCTTCGTTGCTGCATGCAGGCTCTCTAGTTGGGCAGGCTTCTCATTGTGGTGCCATCTCTCTTTGTGGAGCGTGGACTGTAGAGTACAGGCTCAGTAGTTGTGGGGCATGGACTTACTTGACCTGTGGCATGGGGGATCTTCCCAGGCCAGGGATCGAACCTATGACCCCTGCATTGGCAGGCAGATTGTGAGCCACTGGACCACCTAGGAGGTACCTAGCCTCAATTTTCTTATTTGTAACACCAGAATAGTAATCATAGGTTGATATCTTTCCCGAATTGTTTTGAGGATCAAAAGAGCTGATAAAGTTGCTGGAAACTGATGTGAAGCTTATTATTTCACAAGACCTGACCCAGCCAAGGCTGCCTAAGGCACTGAACTTCTCAGTTCAAGATGGTCCTTTAGGGGTTAAACCTGGGGGAGCGTTGTGCTGAGACTGTAACTACAATAGATTTCTTTCCGTGCTAGATGGCTTTATTAGGAGACGGGTCCATGATACAGATAATACTTCTAACTCTGTTGTATGACAAGGAGACTAGACAGTGTGTGTGACTCTGGTTGAACCAACACTGCCACCATTAAATAGCTGAAAATGCATGTCGTTCATAAGATTATCATCACAAATGAAGGGTCATTCATTTATAATTGTATCAGCATGCATGTTACAGAGTGCTTCTATAAACATCGTTTGCTCTGATCTGCATGTAAAACCTTGTGATGTCCATAAATCAAGTATTACTCTGATTCCCATTTTACAAATTTTCTTCAAATTGGTCAAGGAGATTTCCTAATATCACCTAGAAGGCTAGTGATTGAGGTGGGACATAAATTGAGGCATTCACATTGGATTGGACTCATGAGTCTTTTGTTTTTCTTTCTCCCACTTTCACCATCTTAAGATATTGTAAGTAATGAACCCAAGCATTGGGAAAATAAAGCTGCAATGTGTTCAAAGAATTTGAAAGTCTGCATGAGACCATTTCTGTTTTACTATGCACACAGATAAGCAGCCAGTGGTCCATGAACATCTAGCGGTTTTCTATCCAGAGGGCCAGCAGGATCTCACTTCTTTTTTAGATGTTCTTCTTTTGATTTTGGGTGATTAGGGAAAAGAGAATGCTAAATGTTAAGAAGAAAACACGAGGAAGTTAAAAAAATATATATAAAGTGCTGGTAACAGAAGTTGTGGATATGGAAATTTAATGAAGTCTATGTACAACCTCTTGAATAAATTGATGTGTTGTGCTCAAAATTCTGTTTTCATGTACTGTAAGGGACTTTGACTTTTAATGTCAGTGGCTGGACATAAGAGAATGCACATGTGTAAAAGCATCTTTTGGGCTCCCCAGGTAGCTCAGTGGTAAAGAACCCACCTGTCAATCCCTGGGTCAGGAAGATCCCCTGGAGAAGGAAATAGCAACCTACTCCAGTATTCTTGCCTGGGAAATCCCATGGACAGAGGAGCCTGGTGAGGCTAGAGTCCATGGGGTCACAAAAGAGTTGGACACGACTTAGCGACCAAACAAAAACAATAGCATCTTTGCCAAAAAGCTGGTTGTTTATAAAACAGCAACAAGAGTTTGCTTGCCTTCAGGTTCCTGAAACCTGACATAGCTTTGGATTAGAATGTATCAAATCTCCTTGGCATGGCAAACCTCCAGGGCTTCAACCTACTTTTCTAGCATTTTTTCCTGTCCTTCTTCCAAAGAGGCATCCATCTTCATACCAAACACACCAGGGTGCTGCCAGTCCCTGGAGAAGCCAGCTGAAGTGCTAGGTTGGTTCCCCTTATCAGTGCCACCTTTTGATGATAGATTTTTACTTGAGGCTGTTACCATTCATTCCACTGAGAAACCCAGTTAATGTGTTTTCTCAACTTTCCCAAGGGTTATGTTCTTTTGAAAATATGGCACTGAGAGGAAAATGTTCTTTTTCCTTTCTTCCACTATTACCTCTGATAAATTTTTTCTCCAGCTAAATGGATATGTCACATCCATTAACTTGTAAGGAAAATTTGAGAAACTCCTGTTTAGAGTAATTTACTTCTGGTTTCATTACCCAACCTTTATTCTTCCTTCACCCGTATATCATTCCTTTCTTCCAAGGAAAGAATTTTCAAGCATGCCAGACTCATAATTTAAGTAAGAGTCAGTGTCTGGAGTTTATTTTTTATTTCTGTATTTCTGTATTTATCTGAGTTTAGGGAAGGAATAAACTAGCACATAGTTTATAAATAAAACACATTGTTGAATCTGTAATGTATGATATCAATGCTCCAAACAACATTTATATTACATTAGTACATTTATGAATTATCCATGTATTTAATTTATTAGTTGAAGAAACAGAAAACAACAAAAAGACTGCATCTTAGTATATGAAATATAATATTTCATTGGATTAGACATAGTTTAGAATATTAAAACTGGCAAGTGTTAAATGCTAGATTTAGAAAGGTAAATTAATATAGATTTATGACTTTAAGAAAGCTCTTATTTTTTCTCTTTTAGTTTTTAGTAGGTAGCTGACTCCCACTTGATCAGGCAGACAACTGGAGAGTATAGGGGGCTGGAAGGAGAGCAGGAGAGACATGTTCTGCCAGAGGATTCTTCCCTTGCTTATGCAGTCTGAATCCAGACAAGCCCCTGCACTGTCCTCTCTCTTTTTAGGCATTATATGCCTTCACCCTGCCTGCTCCAAAGAGTGATCTTTCTTAGCTCATTTTCCCCAACACCTTCCACTTTCTAATAGTTTTTCTCAAAAAAGCAAAACAGATTGGCAATTAGGCTATGCAGAATATTTTTTTTGAATGTATGTTTCAAGACATAAGGGTCATATGTTGTAAGGGTTTTGCATAGTACATTTGTAGCAATATGGTGTAAGTCAATGAATTAATACTTGGTGAAATATTTTTGTGAACTCCAATGAACCAACAAATGGTAGTTATTTTTTTGTTGTGACAGCCATTAGTTAACCCCATAACTGTTCCTCTGTCCCGTCCCCTACCATCTGATCTTCAAACTCATGGTTAGATTTGCATTCCTAGATAATTGAAAAAGGCTTTCATTTAAACAAACATGGGAACAAATTGGATTAATCATAACCTTGGTTCTAATCATTGGTTCTATACATGGTGTTTTATTTTTGATTAACTACTTAATTTTTAAACTTTTAAGTTAATTTTAATGCAATAAATATAGGAAACCCATTACTCAATATAGTCACATGATCTGCATGTGTTAACTTCAACCATTCAATAACCCCTCCTCTCCTTTTAGAGGTAATTACAATCTCAAATCTTGAGTTTATCATTTGTGCCTTTAAAAAAATACAATTTTATCTTAGAGGAAGATAGGCAGACACTCTTTGACATAAACTGCAGCAAGATTTCTTTTGACACACCTCCTAGAGTAATGAAAATAAAAATAGACAAATGGGACCTAATTAAGCTTAAAAACATTTGCACAGCAAAGGAAACCATAAACAAGATGAAAAGACAACCCTCAGAATATTTGCAGACGAAGCAACTGACAAGGGGTTAATTTCCAAAATATACAAATAGCTCAGGCAGTTCAATTTAAAAAAAAAAAAAAAGCCAAAGAACTTAATCAAAAAACAGGCAGAAAACCTAAAGAGACATTTCTCCAAAGAAGACAGAGAGATGACCAACAAACAATGAAAAGATGCTGAACATCACTAAATATTGGAGAGAAGCTAATCAAAACTACACTGAGGTATCACCCCACACAGGTCAGAATGGCCATCATAAAAAAATGTATAAGCAATAAATGCTGACAGGAGGTGGAGAAAGAGGAACCCTCCTACAGAGTCGGTGGGGATGTAAATTGATACACCTACTACAGAGAACAGTATAGAGGTTCCTCAGGAAACTAAAAGTAGGACTACCCTGTGTGTGCTTACTAGCTTCAGTCATGTCTGACTCTTTGCCACCCCATGGACTGCAGCCTGCCAGGCTCTTCCATCCGTGGGATTTTTCAGGCAAGACTACTGGAGTGGGTTGCCATTTCCCCCTCCAAGGGATCTTAGCAACCCAGGGTTTGAACCCACATCTCTTGCACTGCAAGCAGATTCTTAACCGCTGAGCCCTGGGGGAAGCCTATAGGTATACATATATCCCCCTTTTTTTGGATTTCCTTCCATTTAAGTTACCACAGAGCAATGAGTAGGGTTCCCTGAGCTATATGGTTGGTTCTCATTATTTACCTATTTTATACATAGTATCAGTAGTGTATATATGGCACTTTTATATTAATGGTCAAGCCATTGGTTCTAGTTTTCAGAGTTGTTATTTTACATCTGTTCACTGCATTCAAAGAGTCTTTTCAAAGATACCCCATTGTTCTAAGGATAAAAACCTATATTCCTTCAAAAGACCTAAAACACAGTTTATTATTTGGTTCTTTCATCTTTAGCCTGCTTTATTTCCCTCCATGCCCCCACTACACATTCTACACTCAAGCCACACTGAATTACTTATTTTAAAACAAAGTTTTCTCCATCTCTTGGAACATGCTAACTGATCTTCCATTTTCCTTACTGTCTTTTCTATTTCTTACAGTTTGTTTTCCCAAATTATTATCCTTCAGTTTTCAGATTTTCTCTTGGAATTCTTCCAGGAAGCCTCCCATTCTAGCTTTCGAGGGTGATGTGCCCTCCTGGTGTGCCCTGGGGCCCTGCCTACCCTTATCATAAAATTATCTGCGTTTGTTTCCTGGCTTACATTTCCCACCAGAAGATAAGATCCTCGAAGATAAAGATGTTATCTCTTTTGCTTTCCATGATAGTCTCCATATCTTAACGTGGTGCCCTGTCCTGCTATAGATGTGGAATCAACACTTGATGATGGACGAAAATAGTTTTTTTCTGAGTCCTCAGAGACTTTGAGCATTCATCTCTTTAGACCATAGGAAGCATTCATAAAAGATGGGGAGGACAGTTCAGTATTAAAGAGCTTATAATCTGAGCCTTCTGAGCCAATGTTTGAAAGCTTGCTCCAATAATTACTAGCTGTGTGACTGTGAGCAAATTATTTAACTTCTCCGAGCCCCAGTTTCCACATCATTTGTTGGTGTTTTGTAGTTCAGTCACTAAGTCATGTCCAACTCTTCTGCGACCCCATGAACTAACTATAGCCCACCAGGCTCTTCTGTCCGTGGGCTTCTGCAGGCAAGAATACTGAGTGGGTGGCCATTTCCTTCTCCAGAGGATTTTCCAACCGTGGGGAACTCCTGCATTGCAGGAGTTCTTTACTGCTGAGTCACCAGAGAAGCCTGTACCTACCTCACAGGGTTGTTATGAGGATTAAATAAATTACCTTTGTGAAATATTTAGAATTGACATGGCGCATAGTAAACATGTATTTTGAGTGTAATAAGCAATCCCTAATAGCTTTGTCACTTGAGAATTATAAAATCTTAAAGCATATTTTGAACTGACTTTCAGCTTCATGAATGTACCTCAGAGTGTGGTTGCTTCAACTAACTTGAACTTTTAAAAAATATTGTGTTCTTTTCCATTGGCAATAGGGAGCGAGTAGCTCATAGCACTATTTTTATTCACCATAATCAACTGTATTATTTATGGAACATCCTTATGTTCTTCAAAAAACTTACTTCATGAACTAAACCTCTTTAATGTCTGCCAGCCACCATAATGTGCAGAGAGTGCCTCTGGTCCTTCCATCTTCCTAGTCCCTCACTTCAAAATTATGGCTGTTGCCTTAGATGATTCCCTAATATCAGGACTGGATGATCCTCAGTAGTAAGCTGCTCAGTGTACTTTGGGATGACACTGCAGAATAGTTACTTCCTGAGGACTTTGGCAGCAACTTTGCCTGTCACATGAATTGCCAAAGTGACTCTCTTTATGAGATGTACTTATACCCCACAGGTTCCACTGCAGCCCAGACCAAAGCAGAGACCACGTACTATCAGGGCCATCAGGGTTAGAGGCGTCCTTTATATTTCCCTCCATCCCTAAATATGTATGTTTCTCTAGAATATAGGAGCCCTTAGCACTACTCTGGAGCCATCAGTTTAAACTAGGATGTGTTAGGAGACAGAGAAAGAACAGAGAAAATACTCTATAGAAATCTGTAAGTTATAATAACAGACAAAGAATAGGTAAGCTTTAGAATTATGTTGAATGGGGATTGGAAGTATCTCAATAAATCTTATTTCAATTGATTTGAAACCCTGGGAAAGGAAGTAAACAGCAGTGTGCACGCATATGTGCTAAGTTGCTTAAGTCGCATCCAGCTCTTTGCAACCCTATAGGTTGTAGCCCACCAGGCTCCTCTGTCCATGGGATTCTCCAGGCAAGAATCCTGGAGTGGGTCACCATGCCCTCCTCCAGGGGAGCTTCCCAACCCAGGGATTGAACCTACATCTCCTGCATTGGCAGATGAGTTCTTTACCACTAGCACTGCCTGGGAAGCCCAAAAGACAGTGTAAATGCACTTTAAAAACTCATTAAATTCATTCATCAGTATTTATTGAAAGATTGCTATCAGGTTTAGCTGTGAAGTGTTCTAGGACTTTACAATAAAGTGTCAGTAGCGGAGAAGGCAATGGCACCCCACTCCAGTACTCTTGCCTGGAAAATCCCAGGGATGGTGGAGCCTGGTGGGCTGCAGTCCATGGGGTCGCTAAAAGTCGGGCACGACTGAGCGACTTCACTTTCACTTTTCTCTTTCCTGCTTTGGAGAAGGCAATGGCAACCACTCCAGTGTTCTTGCCTGGAGAATCCCAGGGATGGGGGAGTCTGGTGGGCTGCCGCCTATGGGATCGCACAGAATTGGACACGACTGAAGCGACTTAGCAGCAGCAGCAGCGTGGAAGAAGGTCTTGGGATTTCGGTTGACCCACTCATAAAGGTGTGGCTTCAGTCCAGTTTTAAGGAAATGAATTTAAATTCAGAGTTTAGCTCTAGAGAGGGGCCATGGGAAGTCCAAATAGGAGGCAGAAGGGCTAGTAGGTTCAGGTGTGACTTCGCACTTCTCTTTATCAAATCAGCTTCTTCACAAAGCAGGGAAGAGTAGCTGAGATGGAGCTCATTCAGGAGTAAGCACAAAAGACATCTATATTATGAGACCTGTTTTAGTCTATCCTTAGTCTTCTGTGGAAATACTAGCATTTTGGGGGAAAAAATTGCCAGGGTGGGTTTTATGTTTTTCAGTGTTTTTGTTGGATACTCAGGGAACCATGCCAGACAGATAACCTTTCCCAAGATTTTCACCAAATGTATATTCTGTAGATTTTCAGAGTACTTATGAGAAGTTATATGTGAAGATTTGGGGAGTCAAATGGCTTTGCTTCTTATATAGACTTTGAGCAAACTGACATGACATAACATGCATGCAGGCTCAGTCATGTCCAACTCTTTTCAAGCTCATTAACTGTAACCCACCAGGCTCCTCTGTCCATGGAATTTTCCAAGCAAGAATTCTTGAGCGGATTGCCATTTCCTTCTCCAGGGGATCTTCCTGACCCAGGGATTGATCTCACATATTGTGCATCTCCTTCATTGGAAGGCAGATTCTTTACCACTATGCCACCTGGGAAGCCCCTTGAGCAAGTAACTCAGCTACAAATGGAAATAAAAACAGTACCTGTCGGTTAGGTTGTTGTGAAGATTAAATAAAATTTAGCATGGATGTGCAGTCAATAGACATTAACCATTTCATTTTTATATAATATGAGAACATTATAAAATATAGTGTTGATGAAAATGTTTTGGCTTTGCATACCCAAATATGAGGTGACTGCAAAGCTGCTGCTGCTGCTGCTAAGTCGCTTTAGTCGTGTCCGACTCTGTGCGACCCCATAGACGGCAGCTTACCAGGCTCCTCCGTCCCTGGGATTCTCCAGGCAAGAACACTCACTGAAATTCCCTTTCTAATCTATAAAATAGGGATAAAAATGTTATGTTGTAGGGTTGTTAAAAGAATTAAATGAGATAATGCATGTAAAGCACTTGGTACTTACTAAATTATCATCGCCTTTGGTTCAATTTTTCAAAGACAAGGAAACCAGCTGTGAGGACCTAGAATAGATATTAGAGACAAATTGTGTCTACAGCTTCCCCCATCTCTGAGATGAGAAATTCTTGTGTGTGATGAGAATAACTCTGATTTATGGTTTTCTGTATAGTACCATTCACAGCCAATGGGTTACTTTGTCTGAGTAATAGAAGTGGCAGAGGAATTCAAAGTGGGATTGAAGGAGAGAGAGCATTGATACAATCTATTACCTCTTGTATCTCAGCTCAGAGTCTCTACTCTAGGATCTGATATGTTAGTATAGTCAAAGCTATGGTTTTTCCAGTAGTCATGTAAATATGTGAGAGTTGGACCATGAAGAAGGCTGAGTGCCGAAGAACCTGATGCTTTCAAATTGTGGTGCTGGAGAAGACTCTTCAGAGTGCCTTGGACTGCAAGGAGATCAAATCAGTCCGTCCTAAAGGATATCAACCCTGAATATTCGTGGGAAGTACTAATGCTGAAGCTGAAGCTCCAGCACTTTGGCCACCTGATGTGAAGAGCTGACTCATTGGAAAAGATTCTGATGCTGGGAAAGATTGAGGGCAAGAGGAGAAGGGGACGACATAGGATGAGATGGTTGGATAGCATCACCGACTCAATGGACATAAGTTTGAGGAAACTCCAGGAGATAGTGGAGGACAGGAAAGCCTGGTGTGCTGTAGTCCACGAGGTTGCAAAGCGTTGGGCACGGCTTAGAGACTGAACAACAACAACAACAATATTGGATACTTGCCTTGGAAAGATTTTAAAGTACATCTGGAATGGACAAACTCACTTCTCCTATGACTAATTTATCGCTATATTGATTTTATTAGTGGGTAGTTATGAGATATTAGAAATCTGTATGCAGGTCAAGAAGCAACAGAACCAGAAAAGGAATGGCAGACAGGTTCCAAACTGGGGGAGGAGTACATCAGGGCTGTATCCTGTCATCCTGCTTATTTAACTTATATGCAGAATACATCATGTGAAATGCTGGACTGAATGAAGCACAAACTGGAATCAAGTTTGCAGGGAGAAATAGCAATAACCTCAGATATACAGATGACACCACGCTTATGGCAGAAAGTGAAGAGGAACTAAAGAGCCTCTTGATGAAAGTGAAAGAGAAGAGTGAAAAAGCTGGCTTAAAACTCTTGAGAGTCTCTTGGATGGGAAGGAGATCCAACCAGTCCATCCTAAAGGAAATCAGTCCTGAATATTCACTGGAAGGACTGATGCTGAAGCAGAAGCGCCAATACTTTGGCCACCTGATGTGAAGAGCTGACTCACTGGAAAAGACTTTGATGCTGGGAAATACTGAGGGCAGGAAGAGAAGGAGACCACAGAGGATGAGATGATTGGATGGCATCACTGACTTGATGGACATGAGTTTGAGCAAGCTCCGGAAGTTGGTGATGGACAGGGAAGCCTGGCGTGCTGCAGTCCATGGGATTGCAAAGAGTTGGACATGACTGAGCAACTAATAAGATATTATCACTGATGAGCCTCAATCACCAGTTACAGAGATCTAAAGCAGGTTTTTAAGAAACTGTCGCTGCAGGTGTGAGATCACAACTGGATCTGAGATTTCTATTTCTAAAGGTATTGGAGAAAGACTGAGGGCAAGGAGGGAAGAATTATCCATATTCTTTAGTGTGTCTTGGGGAATCATTGGAAGTTCCATTTCAGTTGAGCATCTTGAAAGTTCTCTATCTTCATCTCTTCTGTTTGGCAAGGGAATTTCCAGCCTATTTTCTGGCAACTCCAAAATAAATTAATATATAATATGTAATGTCTAATTTATAATATGTAGTATATAATTACCAAATCAATGGTCTTCAAATATTCAGTATATGTAGCACTCAATGAAAACTTGAGAGATGAACAAACTTTTCTTGAGGGATTAAAAGAAACTTGATTAAGTGTATAGGCATAGGATAAAAAGTACATGAGGCTGGAGAGAATGAAAATGCAATAAGGTGAGATGGCAGATGGAACAAATCTCAGGGAAAGATTGATAGGCAAGGAGAAAAGGCACTGGGGTGGAAGAGTTACCATATGTTTCTCTGGGGTGGGGTTAGGTAGAATGGATGGTGAGGTTGTAGAGAATCTTTAATAGGATAGTCTCCATCTTTCCAATGAAATGACAATGTCATCAGCCTAGTGCGGCTGAGGATGAAGTCTTAAGATGATTGCAAAGGGTTTAATTCAGTTGCAGTGTAATATGAAATAGGGAGACAAAAATGAAAATGATTTCTGAGCAGTGTGGAGGGCATGGTTTTAGGTATCATAATTTGTAGTGAGTCCAGTTGACATGATTCTGCGGCTTTCTCCTGCAATGTTAAGTAGCCTGGGGGTACACACAGAAAATTATGGAATTGAATGCTTGTCCACTGCAATATCAATCTCTCAAGTTTAGGTTATTTTCCCCCAAGGAAATAAATTTTCTTTCTTTTGCATAATCTGCTGTAGCATTGTCACTTTCCAACTCATCAGCATTTTTTTGTGTGCATGGGGGGTAAAAACCTTGATTGACTGCAACAACTGATTACATATTCCTTTTTCTTTTTGCAAGGAACTCCTACCATCACATAAATTCATAAAAATAAATTTATTAATTATAGGTGAAGTGTTAGTGGTTACCTAGTATATGGAGCCTACTTATTTATTTTTTATAGCACTGTTATCTTCTTGTAGAGTCTTTTCCATTTTTGCTGCTCTCATTTTACAATATGCTATTAAAATTTTTTTTCATCTTTCAAGAGACTGATACTGAACAATATCATCCTTTGGATATATATTATGCATTGCATGTTGCTAACCAAGTTTTAGAAATTTGGGGTCTACCAAGTTCAGTTCTTGGTATCATGCTTAGCTATAGTATGCAAAATTCCTTTCATATTTAAACAGTGATCTATTCAAAGAACTTAAGTGCATGCATCTTCTTTTCCTTCTTGAGAAAGCCAAAGACAGTATTATTATGAGGTTGGCAGTTTTCCCAGCAATAGCTGGAGTAGGTATTAACCTTTCCAATATTTTGAGTTCTATTGACTTTTCTTTATTACTCAACATGCTACCTGCTTGCATGCAATGTTATCATTTATGGGGAGGCAATATCAAACTGAGAGAGGCAGATTGCTCCATTAAAATATGGTCTTAGAGATGTTTAGGGCAGTGAAACTGCTTTGCATCATACTGTAATGGTGGATACAGATTATTATATATTCATCAGAACTCATGGAATATATTTAATATAATACAAAGAGTGAACCCTAATGCAAACTATGGACTTTAGCTAATAATATAACAACATTGGCTTATCCATTATAGCAAATGTACCACAAAAATGCAAGGTGTTGAAAATAGGGGAAACACGTATGCATGGATGAGATAGGAGAGGGGATATATGGAAGCTCTGTACTTTCTGCTCAGTTTTTCTATAAATTAGAGCTGCTCTAAAAATAATATTCATTAATTAAAATCACTAAGCTTCAAAGAGGAAAGGAAGATTCATAGCTTAAAGAAACAATGTAAATAATAAAGAAGTAAAATATAAAAGTAAAGTCCTATATTTGCATGAAGTACTATTATTTGTGTACATATAGGGGCTTCCCAGGTGGCGCTAGTGCTAAAGAACCTGCCTGGGAATGCAGGAGATGTTGGAGACACAGGTTTGATCCCTGGGTTGGGAAGATCCCCTGGAGTAAGAAATGGCAACCCACTCCAGTATTCTTGCCTGGGGAATCCCATGGACAGAGGAGCCTGGCAGGCTACAGTCCATAGGGTTGCAAAGAGTCAGACTCGATTAAGTGACTTAACACACAAGCACACAGGTATAAATGGGGCTTCCCGAGTGGCTCCGTTGGTAAAGAATCCCCCTGTAATGTAAGAGACTGCCTGCAATGCTGGAGACGCAGGTTCAGTCCCTGGGTGAGGAAGATCTCCTGGAGAAGGGCATGGCAACCCACTCCAGTATTCTGGCCTGGAAAATCCCATGGACAGAGGAGCCCGGCAGGCTACAGTCCATGGTGTCGCAAAGATCCAGACACGACTGAGTGGCTAAAGCACCACCAGGTATAAATGAGCTTGAGAACTGCTACACTTTGGCTGTCCCCAGCTTCTGACCTTCAAAATTCCTCCAAAATTTTCTTATTTACCTTTGCTGCTGCTACTGCTGCTAAGTCGCTTCAGTCGTGTCCGACTCTGTGCGACCCCATAGACAGCAGCCCAGTAGGCTCCTCTGTCTCTGGGATTCTCCAGGCAAGAACAGTGGAGTGGGTTGCCATTTCCTTAGCCTGATGTATTATCTTATCATAGATTTTGGGGGGCTTATTTGTATTTGATTCCCCTTTGAATAGTTCCAAATTCACTTAGCAGTAATAAATTTATGGTTTATACTATCTTTTAAAAATGTTTCCAGGGTAATTTATTGTTTTAGTGTTCTGGTAAATGAATTTGTTCTCACTTTGCTCAAATTCTCACTATTTTTTTTTTTTTTTTGGCTTGAGGGATCTTAGTTCCCTGACCAGAGATTGAACCCTGGCCCATGGCAGTGGAAGTGCAGAGTCCTAACCCCTGAATCACCAGGAAACTCCCCTCCCTAATTTTAAAAATTAAAAAGGCATATCTCATTTCATGTTTTTCCCCAGATCACAGCATTATAAGTTGTTTCCCTATCTTTTGAGAAAAGAATTCATATTATTTCGAGGAAGAGCATGTTTTTTTTTAATTGCTCACTTGTGTCTGACCCTTTGCCACCCCGTGGACTACGGCCTGCCAGGCTCTTTTGCCCATGTGATCTCCAGGCAAGAATACTGGAGTGGCTTGCCTTTCCTTCTCCAGGGGAACTTCCTGACCCAAGGAGGGAACCTGGGTCTCCTGCGCTGGCAGGCAGATTCTTTTTTACCACTGCACCACTTGGGCTGCTGCTAATCTGCTAAGTCACTTCAGTCGTGTCCGACTCTGTGTGACCCCATAGACGGCAGCCCACCAGGCTCCCCCGTCCCTGGGATTCTCCAGGCAAGAACACTGGAGTGGGGTGCCGTTGCACCACTTGGGAGGCTACCTTAATTACGTGAGTTCAGGAATAGCAATAAAGTTTGCTCTCCTCTAGTACTTTGCCAATTGACTGGCTGCTGTCTGAGTGTCCACAGTTACATATCTATTTCTTTAGCATAACTATCTGACCACTATTAAAAGCTTGACCATTCAGTGAGGGATACATAGACTGAAGAGACTGGGAGTTCTTACTGTACAGCACAGGGAACTCTGCTAAATGTTATGTGGCAGCCTGGATGGAAGGGGAGTTTGGAGGGAGAGTGGATACATGTGTAGATATGACTGAGTCCCTTTGCTGTACTCCTGAAGCTATCAAAACACTGTTAATCAGCTATACCTGAATATAAAATGTTTTATAGAAGGAATGAATAGATTGGCAGTTGAGAAAATAAACGTTACATTTGTGCCTAGAGCAGGGAGAAATTTTGAGTGGTTTCCATCAGTGGATGTCCAAGGCACGAGATGATGATCTATTGCATCCAGACACTGAAAACGTCGGCATCAACAGCACAGGACTCGGGCTACGGTGACTCCAGGTGCCTTTGTTGGGTTGTCATTGTTAGGTGCAGTGATTGGCTTTGTAATGCTTCCCCCAAAGTGAAAGGCACTCAGTTGTGTCCCACTCTTTGTGACCCCACTGTCCATGGAATTCTCCAGGCCAGAATACTGGAGTCATTCCTTTCTACAGGGGATCTTCCCAACCTAGGGATCGAACCCAGGTCCCCCTACACTGCAGGCAAATTCTTTTCCAACTGAGCCAGCAGAGAAGCCCAAGAATACTGGAATGGGTAGCTATCCCTTCTCCAGGGGATCTTCCCAATGTGCAGGAATTGAACCAGGGTCTCGTGCATCGCAGGCATTTCCCCTGGAGTTGAGAAAATTTCCAGAAATGAAACCTTTCTGGGAGATAGCCTATTATGATGTAAAGAATATGAACAGGAAAGGGAGATAGATCTGAAATCAAATTCTGCACCTGCTGATAAGTTCTGTATGACTTTAAGCCAACTTCTTATTTTCTTTTTTGAAATTTAAATTTCTTATTTTATATTGGAGTAACTTCTTATTTTCTTTTTTTGCCTCAACTGTCTCCTCCAGAAAACAGGGATAAATAAACTCATAGGATTATTTTGAGAAACAGGCAATAGAAATAAAGTCCAAATTCAGTGCCTGTTGTATCGTCAACACCTAATGCATGGTATCTGTTATTGCGGCCTCAAATGAAGTTATCTTCCTATGCTTTCAGGATATTCTTAAAATTTATCTTAAAAGGCTAATTCACTATTATGAAAAAGTGAGTTTCCTCAATTAACAGAGACTTTCATATATACTCTTTTTTCAGATCACTTGGAATAATGAAACTAGAAAGAATTTGGAGAGAACCTATTTCCAAAGCTTTATCATGCCCACCAAAAAAATCTTTTGCCAAAGGATTAGCTGGGAAACCTGCTGGGCACCACCCCCTTCCACATAGTAAGACTGTGCATGACAGTTTACTCACTTTAATGAAGAAATACCATGATAATGCAACAAACACAGAAGGCATATAGGGCTTTTTCAATATTACCCTTACAAAAATCAAATTTTCCTTCCAGTTTTTGTCCATATGGCATAAGTGGCACAGAAATGTAATGATAGTATATTGTTCTAAATCTTGCTTTTTACTTGTAATCACATGCCTATCATTTTTTCACATTGCTATACAACCTTTAAAATTATACTTTTAAAGGTTATATAATATTTAATTGAATGAAAGTATTATATGAAAACATTGGAAATTCTAGTTGTTACTTATATAGCTATGAATCTCAATGCAAAAGCCTTTCCTTTATTATTTCACTAGGATACAGTCTGATATTTGGGATTCTTAGGTCAAAGAATAAGGAAATACAATAGGTCTTAATATATATTGCCACATAACTTCCAAAAATATTGTACTGATTGGCAATACCACCAACAATGTACATTAGATTCACTGCAGCAATACCATTGCTGAATATGGTTTCCAAAATAGTTTTATAATTTAATAGGTGTGAAATAGTACTTCATCATTTTCACATGAAATTTAGTTGATAATTAGTATGGTTGAACAGTTTTCTGTGTTTACTTATATGCCAGATATTTTTCTTGTGTCAATTGAGTATTCTTAGTCTATGTCTGTTTGTATATTAACATCTTAAAGCAGTTCTTTCTAAGAAATGTTTTCTACAGTGGTTTAAGTGATTTTAAAATTTCATTTTAAAATTTCTATTTTAAAATGAAATTTACATTCTTGATAAGTCATTCACTAAATTCTAGGACTATCATAATCATCTCTCTGTCAGTGTTGTCAAATCAACTTATATTTTAGAAAGATACTAGGAAATCCCTTTAAATGTCAGAAATGTGCATATGCGCTGTATTTATTTCAGGTCCTAAATATGTGATATACAGAGTTAAGTGAGGTAAAACAGCTCTGTTTTGAACTGCAGTCCTAAGCACTCTGTTTTCATGTGGGAAGTAATGATAGGAGACTTCCCTGATCGTCCAGTGGGTAGGACTCTGCACTGCCAATGCAAGGGTTGCAGGTTGGATCCCTGACCTGGAAACTAAGATCCCATATGCTGCATGGTGTGGCCAAAAGATTAAAAAGTAAATAAACTAATGTAAAAAATAATAAAACATGGTAATGTAATAGAAGAAACTTTCACAGATTTTATAAAGCACATGGTAGGTGATTTTTGAAATGGATATTCAAGGAATGTGCTATTATCTATATGTGCATGCATGCTAGGAAGCTGTCATGTCCTACTCTTTGCCACCCTATGGACCACAGCCTGCCAGGCTCCTCCATCCGTGGCATCCTCCAGACATGAATACCAGGGTGGGTTCCCATTTCCTCCTTCAAGGTATCTTCCTGACCCAGGGATCAGACTGGGCCTCTTACTCTCCTGCTTTGGCAGGCAGGTTCTTTACCACTAGCGCCACCTGGGAAGCCTGCTATTATCTATATATTTATTTGATTTATATTCAGGGGCTAGATTATTATTTATGTAATAGAGGACTTCAATAAAAAAAAATTAAGTTCTCCCCCCTCTTGGTTCACTCCCAACTTCATAAGTTTGTTTTCTGGATGAATTCTTTTTATTCTGATGTTGGGGAGTTGAGAGATAGTGGATTAAAAAAAAAAATCAGCCTTGATTTTCTTGGCAGATTCAGTATACCAATATATGACAAGACTATATTTAAGTTGGGTTTCTAAAGTGCCTTTAGAAGCATAAAATTAAAATAAAATCACTGGCTTGTGAGGTACTATTATTGACCATCTGGTCCAGTTCATCTATCTTTTCTACCACATTTCCTGAAAGTCTTTTTCGAGTCTATGCTTGAACATTACAATGACAGGGAATGTACTACACTGAGGCAGCCCAACATTAGGACAACTCTGAATGTCAGAAAATTATTTTCTATATAGAGCTAAAAGCTGTCTTTTGTGTCTTTTAGTCATTAGTCTTGGTTCTACTCTGGAGATTTGTGGAACAAGTTTAATCCTTCTTCCCCATGACAGGCTTTCAAATATTTGAAGCCAGCTCGTGAACAAAAAACTGTAATGCAAAGCACAAAAGAGACTCCATAACTGTGGTATAGAGATAGCTTCTTGAGGGGCTTCAAAGTGGGTAGAGATAAAATCAGTTTAGAGACTCAAGAGTATGTGACCATTAAGATGGACTGAGGTGAGTGGATAAAATCTTAACAGGGACATCAAGAGAAGTGACTTTTCCAAATGGAGTGGATGTGCAGAAGCAAAACCGTAAAGGTGAACAGAATATGTCCTGGAGACAGTTCATTTTGATGCATAGGAGAAATGTGAACTAGGGAAGATAGGGGAGTTATTATGAGAAGTCTTATATGCAAGCAGTTATTGAAAGTTTTAGAAATAGAAGGTGTCATGTTTGGATCAGAGCTTTGGGAGAGTTAATTGACTGCAGAACTAATAGGACTGATGGAAATGTGGAAAGATAGGAAGTGATATCAGTTAGTGTTCTCTTTAAAAGTATAGTCAGGGAGTGATGGGGGTCTGAATGTGCGACAGAATTTGGAATGCCAAGAAGGAGATCGATGTGGAGCGAAACGTCTGTAACTCTGAAACCAATTTAATGGGGGTGAGAGGAAGAGAAAAGAAAACAAAGGAAAGGAAGGGACAAGACACGGCTCTAACATTTCACTTGACATCCATGGAACAGTGGTGTTGCCAGAAGCAGAAGTAGGAAAATAGGGTGAGAAACATCATTTTCTAATGTCTTGGTTCTTCAAAAAAACTTATTCAGAGAAGTTTCATGACAGATCAAGTTCTGGATATTTGCTTTTGCCCTTTCATGTCTTGATTTAGTTTAAACCATCAGCTCATTTTTAAGATAAAGGAGAAAACCCTCAAGGTTCTTGAATTACTGTGCTGGCTCCCATGAATATGTCAGGACACAACTGTATTTTATGGTTTTGAACATTTATATCTCATGTTATAAGCAAAAAAGCAAAGCAATATTTTGATTTTCTGAAATTCAACATATTTGCTTGCATTATGAAGATAAATATCATTTTAGATTTTAAGTAGAAGAATTACTAATGATATGTAATAAATGATAAATGTTCTAGTTTTTTTTCTTTAACACAACAGAGAGCCGAAAATCACAGTTTAAAAGAGAATAGATTAGGATCTGAAGAGATAAAAAGTTTTACAACCTATGGTATCTGTGGATTCTTAGTGACTTGTCCCAATGAATAAAGAAGAACTTGATTCAGTATTAATCAAAATTTGCTGGCTTTTGCTATTGGGAAATTAAAATACCAGTTAGCTTATGTCTTTGAATGCTTTGTGAAACATGGTGGTGTTAGAATTCTGACACTTTGAGTTAGTGTCACAAGTTCAACTAATTTAGATGAATTTTCAAACTTTAATATACATAACTTGGGAGTCTTGTTCAATTGAAGATTCTGATTCTGTAGATCTGTAGTGGGCCTGAGATTCTAATCAACTCCCTGGTGAGGCTGATGCATGGATCATGCTTTGAGTAAAAAGGATTTAGGGGACAATTAGGTTAATCTTATTTAGATTATTCATTTTTACTATCATTTTATTAAATTAAGTTGTTTCATTATTTAACAGCTAATGCTAAATTTCTTTGTGAAAATAAATAGTTGGTTGCAACAAAATTATTGTCATCTACAATGCCTCATTACTAAATATAATTGTTCAGTTATATAACATGATTCTTCCTCTTTACATTAGTTATAACACAAGGTAATAAGTAATCTAAAGTAAGATTGTTATCTTTATGAGTTGATGTCATCAATGTTTCAGAGAAAAACAAGTTTAATTTCTTCATTCAAAAGCAAAATTGCATTGTTATTCAGGCTGAGAACAACAAGAGCTGATATAACACTTGAGTGGGTAGATCTATTAAGTTTTTACGTGTTCAGTCTCTTTGATGGGCTATCAGTGGGAAATGATTAATTAAGGAAAAATTAAAAGGAATCAAAATTGAAGACAGAGATATGCAGAGTTATGTTTGGAAGTGCTACAGTTGAGCAAAAATATTACTTCTTGACTTTATTTGTTCAAAAATAAAAAACTTAAAGACTATTTTTAGTTAGGGAAATGTCACAGCGCTATTTGTACCTTGCTTAAGAGCACTGTCTCATCTTGGTGGCACACTTATTAGATTTTGTTTTCCTATCCACAATGCACTACAGAGATCTCATTGGGGATTTACTCATCCACAGTAAATTGCAAACCAGTGACACAGGTTGACTTGAAGAGCCAGATGCTGTAAATGCCCATTTTGAAAAGGAAAAATTTGAGCTTATTTTGTCAAAGGGCATATCCTATGGATATACAGCAAAGCAGTATAGATCTACAAATTTATCAAATCTATATAACTTTCATCTTCTCTTGGGATTGATTTCAGCCTGATGGAAGATGTATTGTACTGTAAGACATTGACGGTAAGAGCAAGAAGGCATAAAATATTATCGAAACAATGAATACCTGCTGGGATAAGGAATGAAAAGCACTGAATGGAATAAGTATATATGTGGTGAGCATGGAAAGAGATGTGGACAATGTCAGAGTCAAAAGAATACACCCACAAACAAATAAGCTGTTTTGCCTTGGGGAAGAGGATTTAGAAGAGACACTAATAGATGAAGTATGAATATATTTATTTAGACTTATAATGCATTAAACTCTAAGTGCATGTGTTCTCCAACACAATCATTCTGATCATTCTGAGAGCTCACAGTAACGTCTCAGAGTTATCCCAGATGAAAAGAATATGGGCTAGTTAGTCTTCCAAGGCTGATATTAAGTATAGAAACATGGGAAGTGTGTAGCTTCGCTGTAATGTAAAATATTCTTTTATTGAAGGATTTAGAAGAGACACTAATAGATGAAGTATGAATATATTTATTTAGACTTATAATGCATTAAACTCTAAGTGCATGTGTTCTCCAACACAATCATTCTGATCATTCTGAGAGCTCACAGTAACGTCTCAGAGTTATCCCAGATGAAAAGAATATGGGCTAGTTAGTCTTCCAAGGCTGATATTAAGTATAGAAACATGGGAAGTGTGTAGCTTCGCTGTAATGTAAAATATTCTTTTATTGTTTAAATTTAAATTTATTTATTTTAATTGGAAGCTAATTACTTTACAATATTGTATTGGTTTTGCCATACATCAACATGAATCTGCCACTGGTGTACATGTATTCCCCATCCTGAACCCCCCTCCCACCTCCCTCCCCATACCATCCCTCTGGGTCATCCCAGTACACCAGCCCCAAGCATCCTGTATCCTGCATCGAACCTGGAGTGGTGATTCATTTCACATGTGATATTATACATGTTTCAATGCCATTCTCCCAAATCATCCCACCCTCTCCATCAGCAGATGAATGGATAAGAAAGCTGTGGTACATATATACAATGGAGTATTGCTCAGCCATTAAAAAGAATACAATTGAATCAGTTCTAAAATATTCTTTTAAAATTCTCTCTTGCAGAGTTCTTTAAAATAGCTATTCTAGCACCCTATCCTTCACCTCATATTTTGCAGCTACATTCTCGTCTCTTGTTTTCTTGATTAAAGAAAATTTTTTTTTTACTAAAATTTGAACATTGGCATTTGCTTTGCTTGATATTCTGTCTTGCAAACAGGTTATCTTTTGAATATGGTTTAGGCTGATGAAAGTTCAGGCCAGCTAGCATGCAAAATAGTTTTGTTTCAGAGAATATTTTCTATAGACTTCCTTGGCACTTCCTCACCTCTTCCCATTCTCATGGTTACCTTCAGTCCTTCACACTAACATTTATGTGATTTCTCAGGCTCCACCCTGCAGATATTGGCACATTGTGCTTTCATGATAGTGACATGCTATAAATACCAATTAGGTAAACTTGGTTGCTCATGTTGATTAGGGCTTCTTTTTACTTATTGATTTTCTAGTACACTTGCTCTGTCAGTCACTGAGAGGGAAGTTGAAATCTTCACTTAGAACTGTGAATATGTCTCTCTCCTTTTAATTCTGTCAGTTTTAGCTTCACGTATTCTGAAACTTTGTTATCAGTCACATGCACATGTAGGATTGTTATGTATTCTCTTTATTTATTTTTGACTGTGCCTTTGGCATGTGGGATCTTAGTTCCCTAATCAAGGCTTGAATCTATGCCCTCTGCAGTAGAACTGCGGGAGTACTAACCACTGGACCACCAGGGAGTTCCCAGGGTTGTTATGTATTCTTGATGAACTGATCCTTTTATCATTATGATAAAATAGAGTTCTTTTCTCTAGTAATATAACTTGTTTTGAAGTCTGAGTGTCTGTCTTTTATCAATATAGTTACTCCTGCCTTCCATGTTTAGCGTTTGCGTGGCATATTCATTACTGACCTTTTATTTTTAGACTGTCTCTGTCTCTATATTTCAAAAGGCTTTCTTGCAATCTGCATATCGTTCTCTTGATTTTGAATATAAATTTTTTCAATCTACCTTTTAATTTTATGTTTAGACTATTTAATGATGTAATTATTGCTATGGTTAGATTTAGATCTGCTCTCTATTTATTTTTATTTCATCTGATCTTTATTTCTTTGTAACAGTATACAGCAGTATACCTTATAACAGTATATTTTAATTTTCCTCATGTTAAGTTATATAATTTTTCTTACATATATTTTGCTTCTACACATGTTACATACCTGACAGTACATTGTTTAAATAACCAATTGTCTTTTAGGAAATTTGGAAAATGAGAAAAACTGACATTGCCTATACTGACATATCACTCTTTCTTGTACTTTCTCTTCATTTCTGTGGATCCCAATTTCCATCTGGTATTATTT
Organism: Aepyceros melampus; assembly: GCA_006408695.1. NCBI lineage: Eukaryota > Metazoa > Chordata > Mammalia > Artiodactyla > Bovidae > Aepyceros > Aepyceros melampus. The sequence goes on from SJXQ01009315.1 coordinate 32,376, forward strand.
TCCTTCAACCCAAACACTTTTTAAAAATCATTTATTCTTGTGCGGGGCTGCTAGTTTCAATTCTCTCAACTTTGTTTGTCTGGAAATGTCTTTTTTTTCATTTTTGCAAAATATTTTGTCTGGATATAGAATTGTAGCATGACACGTATCGAAAGATGCCATTCTATCATCTTCTTGCTTGAAATATTTCTTATTAAAAGTTGACAACTATTCTAATCTTTGTTCCACTCTGTTTGCTTTTAAAATTTTGTATCTATTATTGAATTTCAACCATTTAATCATGATGCTTCTTTTTATGAATTTCTTTGTGTTATTCTTATTGGAGTTTGAAGAGCATAGTGTATCTGTGTTTTTAATTTTTATCAGATTTGGAAAATTTTAGCAAATTTCTTGAGCTATTTCTCTGATCCTCTCATTGTATGTCTTCAATTACATGTATTTTGGATCATTCAACTTTGTTTTAGAGATCATTAAGGCCATTAATTTCATTCTCTGAGAATTGTTCTTAGTATTTTATTGCTTTGTGCCTCAGATTTGATAACTTCTAATGTTATGTTTTTCAATTCACTTATCTCTTTTTCTGCAGTGTCTAATCTACCCATCTACTAATTTTTATTTCAGATATTGTGTTTTTTAGGTCTTGAAGCTCAAGACGTTTTTATCCCTTTCTTCATTGTACTCAAATATTTAAATCTTTAAGCATGTTTATAATAGTTGTTTTAAAGTTCTTGATTACTAAGTCTATCATCTCTGTCATTAATGGGCTTGCTTCTATTGACTGATTTTACTTCTGGCTATTGGTTAAAGTTTACTTCTTCTTCATAAATCTTGAGTGTCTGGATTTTGTTATTTTTCTTTAACAGTTGTTTGGCAGGTAATTCATTTACTTATGGTGCTACTCAATACTTCAGTGGACTAGAGAGGCCTTTATTGCAGGAATATTTTAAGGCATGACTCTTTATTAGTCCTATTTCAATACATGGTGCTTTCAACAAGCTCTTCCCTTTTGGCTTGTGGGAATTTTAGTACTTCCCTAGTTTTCATGAGCTCTGGAAATCAGGGAGAAACATGTCTAAATCTCTAACTCTGTGAGTGTTATGTTTGGCATTATGACATTTTACCCTACACTTACTGCACTTTTGTATTCAAACAAGGACAGAAGGAAACCTCTATTCATATTTCTGTTTTTCTTTTAAATACAGCTTCCTTTTCTCTTGCGAAGTTTGATGCCAACTCCAGTTACTTTCAGTCTTCGTGTGGTATGCTTAGCTTCTGTTCTTCCTTTCTCCAAAAATGATCTGTCAACTTCAATCAGAAAACTGAGGCAATGGTAGAAGTCAGCTCATTTTCTTCCATTATTTTAGGAGTCACAATCGGGCACTGCCTATTTTTCAATAGCTGAAAACAGGTTGGTTTTTTTTTTTCCCCCATGTGTTTTGTCCAGTTTTCCAGTTGTTTATCAGTAGAGGGCAAGTAACATTATTGAAAGTACAAATTAGGTGCAAAGTTGGTTCAGGTACAGGATGGTTCTTCAGCCATCCTGACCTTATTTCAATTCTTAAAAAAAAGAAAAAGAAAAACAAAAACAGGTTATTATTTGCCTTAAAGCTTTCACATTTTTTTTCTACTTGAAAAAGTCTCATGAATCTTCAGAAGTTGTCTCTTTCATTTTCTATCTTCTAAAAGAAGCCATGCTATTTAAAATCACTATTTATCAGATTAATTCTTTCCTTCTTTCTTTCATTAAGTTTATCCAGTCTGTAATTTTCTTTCAGAAAAATTTTACATGTATAATATCTCTCCTTCCTCTGCTATATAGGCTATACAAAGGGAGATACTTATTGAATCTACTCCCATATTCCTTAGTCTTTTGAATAATTTGGTACCTAGTCTATAGGAGGGGTCCAACAAAAATTTCCTCAGTGGAAGTATAATAAAGTAAAGGTGGTATCTAGTCATAGTTTCTGAAATTGTGAGGTAGAAAGGTGCTACATGGTACTAAAGGCCTATACATTAAGGCGGCTTTATTTTTTCATAAATGGTAAAAAGAATTGAATCTATAATGTTCACAAGAAAAAAATGCAAGTTTAATTCTAGATATTTAGCAGTGTTTGCTATTGGTCTCTGTTTCTCCATATGTAATCTAAATATACTAAACCCCATTGGTTACATTCTATGTACAGTCTTTGGCAGTTCATTGAAATAGATGGTTAATTATTTTCTCAACATTAACTTGTTTTAGTGAAATATATTGGTATAGTGTATTTTATTAGAGCTGTTATAAACAAAAATTCTATAGGCTGGGTGGCTTCAACAATAAGCATTTGTCTCACACAATTCTGGAGGCTGGGAAGTTCAGAATCAGGGTGCCAGCAGATCTAGTGTCTGGCGAGTACACTCTTGGTTTATAGATAGAGTCCCTTGGACTGCAAGGAGATCCAACCACTCCATTCTGAGGGAGATCAACCCTGGGATTTCTTTGGAAGGAATGATGCTAAAACTGAAGCTCCAGTACTTTGGCCACCTTATGCGAAGAGTTGACTCATTGGAAAAGACCCTGACGCTGGGAGGGATTGGGGGCAGGAGAAGGGGACGACCGAGGATGAGATGGCTGGATGGCATCATGGACTCAATGGACGTGAGTCTGACTGAACTCCAGGAGTTGGTGATGGACAGGGAGGCCTGGCGTGCTGCGATTCATGGGGTTGCAAAGAGTCGGACACGACTGCGCGACTGAACTGAACTGAACTGATTTTCTCATTTTCTTGAAGTATCCTCGTGTAGGAGGAGCTAATCTCTCTTGTGTCTCTCCTTACAAGTATGCTAACCCACTCATGAGGGCTTCATTTTCATGATCTAATTGCCTTCCAAAGGCCCCACCTCAAATACCACCACTTTGGTAATTAGTCTTCCACATAAGAATTGTGGAGTAGGAGGAGCACAAATATTCAGCCAAAACTGGTGGATAAAATAATATTTTGTATAATACTATTTATAAATACTCTGCCAGTTTTAAATTTGATTGACAGTGAAGGCACTGGCTCGTGTTAGCATGAAATAACTGTGTTCATGTTACTGATTTTAATTCTGAAGTAGGTAGAAAAACAGCTGGCCTAAATAGTCATGCTGTGCTTGGTTTTACATTCTCTTAGGTACATGATTTTTATTAATCATCCACTTCACTAAAATGAAGGTCTGCATTTTCCTGCATTAAAAACATATTCCTGTCCATGGTCTTGGGATTTTATCTTCTCCTAGTATTATTGGCCTCTGTGATGGAAGTCTTTGGGGGTTGGTATTTGAGAGAAGAGAGGATTTTGTGACAGGTTTTGGGTCACAGTTATAGAAACCCTCCTTGAATCTACAGGATAACATTAAAAAAAATTGTCCTCAGAATTTTGCTCTTGGGGTTGTATTTGTGAACTAGTCTTCTTCATCAAGTATTGATAGCTTCTAGTGTTTCATTTACATTTAGTGTTTTCATTGTCATTTACATCAAAAGTATATTTTGATGCAAACATGTGGTGCTGGTGGTAAAGAGCCCGCCTGCCAATGCAGGAGACACAAGAGATATGGGTTTGATCAGATCCCTGAGTCGGGAAGATCCCCTGGAGGAGGGCCTGACAAGTATTCTTGCCTGGAGAATCCCATTGACAGAAGAGCCTGGCAGGTTCCAGTCCATAGGGTCCAAAAGAGTAGGACACGACTGAAGCAGCTTAGCGTGCACAGATGCAAGACATATAAATTTAAAAAGTTGTGCCTCGTGACAGTAATATCACTTTAATCATAAATATCTTAAATTCACCTGTGCTGTATTGTCCTAAGTCAGTATAAAACGACACTTTAATTTACACAGTCAGGTAAATAAATGATAGAATTTATAGTTATACCTTTTTTAGATATTTTTCAAAATATCCAGGGAGCATGCCTTCCCTGCCTAGATGATAACAACCCTAAATGTATACTTAAAGTTGAAAATAAATCCTAGTGATGTGGTGAGAGGCAGGTATTCATTTATCCATTATATTTTGCTTGTAACTTTTCACATGTGAAAGTGAAGGATCAGTTTTATCCCCTCAAAATTTCCTGAACATTGTGACTTTCAGGCTCTCATACAAACACTGCCAAAGTGGTAATGAATTCCACTAGCAGTTTTATGTGGAAGTGGGCACGGTTTTCAAGGTCTCATGTAACAGTGGTCCAAGAGTAACCTGTCTAAATCTCTAATTTACTTGCCCTCACTTAGCTGTCATCATCATTGAGAATACTTGCTCGCAAGCCCACTTTATGTAGAGTCCTAAAGGTCTCTGATGATAAATTATGTCTCATCCCCACAAAGAAGTGATATACGGAAATAATTTTGTCTCCCTAAACACATTTTCTGGCATTTCAGCTTTTTTGCTTAAGTGTATCATGCGTCCCTTTCACTCTCCCCACACCCAGCCAGACTTTCCTAACGCATTAAGTTTTCACTCTGTTGTGATCTTTCCTTTTAGATTGTTTGGGCTGGCTCTCCTTTTTATTGCCAAAAATAGAGATTCATAAGATTGAACAGAAAGGAATACTATAATAGGAATATAACACCTGATCATTCTTTGTTGGTATTTCTGTCCTTCAGCATAGCTGCCATCCATAAATATTTGTTGAATAAATGAATGGATTAGTGAATAAATCAACTATGTTAAAATATATTTAAAATTCTTATAAGAGGATTATTTTTCAGATACTTGAAAATTCAAAATTCAGGAGAACTGGATGCTTACATCTATTCTATTGTTAGTTTATATAAATATTTAACAAATAATGAAAACATTTTTTGTGACTAATGTAGTTTACTGAAACTAATCACTAATGGTTCTATGTTTTCTTCAATAGACATTGTAAAGGGAGTAGGCGTGTCTCTGGTGAGAGTTCCATATGTATCTATATACCTAAAGCTGTAGCATTTGTCTTTGTATTCTATAATTTGTAAACTAAAGAAGGTCAGTCTGTTGTTAACCATTTGCAAATCACTTATTTTAATAGTTTTTACATTCAAAAGCCTGGACAGAAATTTGCTGATAACAAGGCAATTGTTCATAAACATCACCTTATTGTCTGACCTTTTTCTAAGATGTTCTGCTTCAGACACCCACTTTCTTACAAAGTTTTGAATTCCATGTTTGCTTTTTGTAGTTGAATTCTTTTTTTCCATGAGTTTAAGATGCTTTTCTAAGAGGAAACGTGTATCGATAAGTTCTTCAGCACTGCTAAAATTATCAATGAACATCTTGTCAGACAGTGACGTGTGAATCTGTTTTGTATGCCTCTCTCCAAGGCCAGGTTTGTTGACTGAGGGAAACTTTCTCATTTTTAAACCCAAACCCAACCCCATACATTCACAGAATGCAGAGACCCTGAGAGAAGACAACATTTGAATTTGTTCCCTGGCTTTCTTATTTCTCCATGTTTCCCTAAACATTAGGCTTAAAACCTTGGACTACTCTTGACTTTTAATATTCTTTGGGTGTTTTCAACGATCCTTTATTTGCTTTAGTTCAGGCAGAATTATACCCTAGTTCTAAAGATCTGTGAGTTAGGAGCAGAGCTTTCTTTGTTATGTTCCTTAATGTCCTGTGGTCCAGCCCAGCATACATCAGCCAGTGTAGCTCTCCCAGAATAATTTACTTATCCACTAATGCCGTCTATGAAAGGGGAAATAAACCAGGTTTGTAGAAATGCAGAATCCTAATGTGACCACTAACATTAAGTCGCTAATGCGACCCTCTCATTAGCTATTACTTTCAATTAGGTGTTCTCAAACAATTAGCTTTTGAGCCACAAAATCTTATTTATAGCATATACATTCCCTGATGAGAGAAGAAATTACTTCGGGGAAAGCTGAGTCTCAAACTTTTAATTTAAGTACTAAATTCAGATACATTACCTCAGTTGGACTTTTTTCTCCTGGAATTACTGATCTCAATTCTCTTGGTCATGTGATTCTCCAGCATCATGAGCTGCTTAAGAAGAGAACTACTAAAACCATGGGTGCTTAGAGAACACAGGGAGATAAATGCAGCACAGAACTGTTCTTTGCAAATAGCATTAAAAATTTTCAGATTTTCAAAGCATTCCCGGAAAAAAAATCCTCACATCTTATTAATATTAGTTAAAGCCATATATTCACAGGTTCCTATTCTTATGGGCATATTTATCAGAAGTCCTCTTTCTTGCTTATTTTTATTTGGTTTTCTTCTGTGAAAACTGAGAACATGGAATTACTTTAAACGATGATCACGATAGAGTTCAAAATCTATAATAACACTTATTGCATCTGTAGTCATGTGGTAATTTCCAGGATGCAGTCTCAAGTTCTCTCCAAGTAAGAATGGACTCTAGCCTTCCAGCACTCCTTCCAAATACTTAATATGATGGTGTGTATCTGTGTGTGTTTGCATGCTCAGTCGTGTCCAACTCTTTGCCACCTCATAGACTATAGCCCTCCAGGTTCTTCTGTCCATGAGATTTCCCAGGTAAGAATAGTGGAGTGGGCTGCCATTTCTTTCTCTAGAGGATCTTCCTGACCCAGGGATTAAACCCACGTCTCCTGCATTGTCAGGAGGATTCTTTACCCCTGTGCCATCTGGGAAGCCCTTTTTGTCTTAGCTTTCTTTTACTATTAAAATGGCTTCCAAGTACATGACACTTCTGCCAGCTCCCAGCTTCTAGGACAATACTCACTTGGGTGATCAAGTGGTTGCAAGTTTGACCAGAGGTATCAGATGTGAATTTTTTTTTTAATTTTATTTATTTAATTTTATTATTTATTTATTTTTTTACTTTACAATATTGCATTGGTTTTGCCATACATCAACATGAATCCACCACGGGTGTACACGTGTTCCCCATCCTGAACCCCCCCTCCCACCTCCCTCCCCATCCCATCCCTCTGGGTCATCCCAGTGCACCAGCCCCAAGCATCTTGTATGCTGCATCGAACCTAGACTGGCGATTCGTTTCTTATATGATATTATACATGTTTCAATTCCATTCTCCCAAATTATCCACCCTCTCCCTCTCCCACAGAGTCCAAAAAACTGTTCTATACATCTGTGTCTCTTTTGCTGTCTTGCATACAAGGTTATCCTTACCATCTTTCTTTTTTTTTAATTTTTATTTTTACTTTATTTTGTTTTACAACACTGTATTGGTTTTGCCATACATTGACATGAATCAGCCACGGGTGTACATGAGTTCCCAATCCTGAACCCCCCTCCCACCTCCCACCCTATATCATCTCTCTGGATCATCCCCGTGCACCAGCCCCAAGCATCCTGTATACTGTATTGAACATAGACTGGCAATTCGTTTCTTACATGATAGTATATGTGTTTCAATACCATTCTCCCAAATCATCCCACCCTCTCCCTGTCCCAGAGTCCAAAAGTCCGTTCTATACATCTGTGCCTCTTTTGCTGTCTCGCATACAGGGTTATCATTACCATCTTTCTAAATTCCATATATATGTGTTAGTATACTGTATTGGTGTTTTTCTTTCTGTCTTACTTCACTCTGTATAATCGGCTCCAGTTTCATCCACCTCATTAGAACTGATTCAAATATATTCTTTTTAATGGCTGTATTGTGTATATGTACCACAGCTTTCTTATCCATTCATCTGCTGACGGACATCTAGGTTGCTTCCAAGTCCTGGCTATTATAATCAGATGTGAATTTTGACTCTGTCATGTGTTAACTTTGCAAACTTGGACAAGTTTCTTAACTTTCTCAACCTTATTTCTTCCTTTATAACTTATGAACTCAAATTTGTACTAATGTCTACTTCACAAGGTTTTAAAAGACAAAGATGTATATATATGTTTATATATTGCATGTATTATTTATATATAGATAATGCCCATGTGCTTAGTATGGAGCTCAAAGTACAAGCGTAATGGGTAGCCATATCTCAGCAGTTGAAAACAACTGTTCTGTAGGTACTCTATAAATGTTGGTTGTTATAATCATTAATTACTAACAGGAAAAATAAAACAACAATGAAAAGCCTTGAGCAAACTAGGTAGCCATGTTTACAGTGGCCGTGTGTGTGTGTGTGTGTGCATGCATGCTCAGTTTCACAGTTGTGTCTGACTCTTTGAGACCCCATGGACTGTTGGCCTGATAGGCTCCTCAAATTCCAGGCAAGAATACTGGAGTGGATTGCCATTTCCTTCTCCAGAGGATCTTCCCAACCCAGGGATCAAACCTGTGTTTCCTATGTCTCCTGCCTTGGCAGGTGAATTCTTTACCCACTGCACCACCTGGGAAGCCCTTACAATGGCCATACTGCCATACAAAGAGTCATGTTCAAATCAGCTAGTTTTCCTGGCTCTTCTTCCTTTTACTCTGTGAAAACAATATCTTTTACTCATTCCTCCCACCCGGCTTGGCAGAATCCGGAAGCCAGTCTTGTGCTCTTCAGAGCTGGCCTTTGGGGCCAGTGCTTAGTTGCCTGCATCTCCTCTTGCTCCCTGTGGTCTTTGCTCCTCTTGCTGATTTCCCTGTGGCTTCTGCCTCATTGCTCCTGATGCACAAACCTTGCAGACATCTTCTGCCTTCCCCAGACAGGTAGATCTGGAAGAGTCTGGTTTTTGCTTCTTCCATTGTGGGCTCAGTCTAGGATGCAAATGGAGAAACACCCATTTCCCTGTTGGTGGAACCCTCTGAGACACAGGCTACTTTGCAGGCTGCCTCAGGCTCCTACTGTACTGTTGAGAGCTCCCTTAACAGATATTTCAACTCTATTTGCTACTGTTCTGGATTTAATTCTTCCCAAAACTGAGACATGATACCTTGGGAATTATTTTGGAAAGCACTGAATGTGGAGGGTATCTTGATGGTCTTAGAAAGCATCTTGCTGGTCTTGACTTTATTGCTGAGATGGTTATTTGAAGCCACTAGAGATTTTTTTCTTTCTTTTATTCAAAAAATAAATAAAAGCCTCTTGATGAAAGTGAAAGAGGAGAGTGAAAAACCTGACTTAAAACTCAACATTCAAAAAACGAATATCATGGCATCCAGTCCCATCACTTCATGACAAATAGATGGGAAACAATGAAAACAGTGACAGACTTTATTTTCTTTGGCTCCAAAATCACTGCAGATAGTGACTGCATGTCATGAAATTAAAAGATGCTTGCTCCTTGGAAGAAAGGCTATGACCAACCTAGACAGCATATTAAAATGCAGAGACATTTCTTGCTGACAAAAGTCTGTCTATTCAAAGCTATGGTTTTTCCAGTAGTCATGTTTGGATGTGAGAGTTGGACTATAAAGAAAGCTGAGCACCGAAGAATTGATGCTTTTGAACTGTGGTGTTGGCGAAGACTCTTGAGAGTCCCTTCGGCTGCAAGGAGATCCCAACCAGTCAAACCTAAAGGAAATCAGTCTTGAATATTCATGGGAAGGACTGATGCTGAACTGAAACTCCAATACTTTGGCCACCTGATGTGAAGAACTGACTTATTGGAAAAGACCTGACACTGGGAAAGATTGAAGCAGGAGGAGAAGGGGATGGCAGAAGATGAGATGGTTGGATGGGATCACCAAGTCAATGGACATGAGTCTGAGCAAGCTCTGGAGTTGGTAATGAACAGGGAAGCCTGGAGTGCTGCAGTCCATGGGGTCGCAAAGAGTTAGACGTGACTGAGCAACTGAACTAAACTGATTCAAAATAAATATCTCCTGTGTCCTTTCAACTTTCCTTAGGAAAAGCATATGCTGACTGTAACTCACCTAAGAAGGTCCTTATAAATAATCTGTGCCAATCTGGCTTAGAATTGTCTTACCAGATATATATCCCCCAATTTTTATTTTCTTGCTATTTCAGTTAATCTTATTTTGAAGAGTAGGGAAAAACAGAAGGAAAAGCAGGACTTTAAGAAAGATTAGGGAAAATCACTCAGAGAAATGAAGGACAATAATAAAGAGAAGATATGACAACAAAGAGAACACATGTAAAGGAAAAGCAATATTTTTCCCTTTTGAGTACCTTGCACCTGATAGAAAGAATCCATGCCCTCTGGCTTCTCCTCTGCTTTTATTTAAAGTATTTCTTGCTCTTAATTTAATATTATCATCTTTCATATCAGACTCTAAGCAGTTACAGAGTCTAAATAAAGTTTGACAACCCCATTTTCAAGGTTTTAAAGATAACTTTGTGATGAGGTAAAAGTAGTTACATATATGTATATATATTTGTCTAAGGGCTACTAAAAACACTGTAAGTAAGATATTGAATGAAAACTCACAAATAACTATGTTTGTCACCTTTCTATTGGCAAGTAACTTGGCAGCAGATGGGATTTCCTAAATAAATATTCTGCTTTACACCTCAAGAGAAAATTTGTATTTAAATAATCAATAAAATTTATAGAAGTGAAGCAAAAAAAAAAAAAGACAAAAGAAATTCCTTATTTTATAAGGACAAAGTTTAAAAAAATGCAAAATACTACCCAGTGTTGGATTTTTGGAAAGCAGTCTCAGGGAAGTACTGTTTATTGTCCAGAATGTCTCAGAAAGTGTACATGGAGCAGGTAGCAAAAATTTGAGGGCACTGGTGAGGGAATATGTTTGATTTATTTATATTCTGTAACTGTTCAGAATAGTTCCTGTTGAGACAAAGCCAGGTACGGTCCACTCAGCTCAGCTGTTCCTTCAGAGGAGCACCCGTGATCTCCATTCCCACAACTGGCCTCACGAAAGCCTACCCAGTTCTCAACCAGCCCACATCAGTCCTCTCATTGGAATCAGGAGATGGGTGGAGGTGGTGAGGGGAGAAACAGTCTCTTTGTTTATGTATAAAAACATATTAAGCTGTTTACTGACAAATATTGCTTTAGCACTGAGTGGAAGCTATTTCTTCTTTTATCCCCAAACCAAAGATGGAAGTATATATTAATATTCACTCATTTTTCTTTTTGTTGTTTTTTGCTTGTGTATACTTCTGTTAAAACCCATGCAATTTTGAGAATTTTTCCATTTAATGCTGGCAGACATTTCCTTCTTTTTATTTTTGTTATCTACAATTTCCCAGACTCACTGCATTTTTGGGGAGAAGCCTCCCTTGACTTCACATCTAGATCAGTTCTTGATGTACTGTTGGTGCACATATTTGATTATAATGAATTAAAATACATTTTGAAGTATTTTCTGGAGTCAGTAACCCACACTATAGGGGCCAGGCAGGTAACATGAATCTCTGAAGCCTTCTGGGTATATAAGAAAATAAGAATTAAATAATTTGTATTGTGACAAAGCTATGCCCTGGTCTTAGTGCATTAAACCCCATGAAGACAGGAAATATTCTTACTGTGTTTATTGTTGTGTCTCCATCAATAAATACAGGCTCTGGTGCTTAGCTGACATTCATTGAGAATAGTTAAATGATTTAATACTTCAGTGAATACAATCTGGGCTTTTCTCCTATTGCTCCACTAAGAAAAGTGTCTGTTTTAGGTGATCAGCAACTCTTAGAATTGCAAGACTTCAACATCAAATCATTACACTGTACTCTTTAAACTTATACAGTGTTACATGACAATTATATCTCAATAGAGCTGGGAAAATTTTTTAAAAATAATTGAAAAGCCCAACACTGTATATTCAGGCCTTATTACTTCTTTCAAAGATAAGAGGGTGTTTTACGTGATTATGTTTATCCTCTCTGCAATTTTCTTACCTTGACTATCTGATGACATTTTGTGCAGTTTTCTTCATGCTTCTGCAATTGCTCCTATTCGGTCTCATTTCTTCATCTGCTTTTTAAATGCCTTCTACCCAATATGGTGTTTTCCTCTCTCCTGTTTATTCCTCTGTTTACTTAATCATTCCCATGGCTTCCATGCTGTCTATTCACTGTTTACTAAATACACTGACATGTCTTAAATTTCGTGAAGATATGTTCATTTAAAAGTTTTGGACTGGTGTTTTGTGTTAAAATAGGTTATCTACATTTTTAGTATTGGATGGTTACTGGCTCCCAAATTTCATTTTATACTCACTGTAGACTAGAGGAGGCAGACAAAGAGGTCTTGGCAGAGTTATAGGGCTGGGAGCGGTCGAGGAGGGGGGTTAGTATCCATTTTGCTGGTGACAAGTACTATTGAGAAACAGCATACCAAAAATAGTGTTTAACCACATACCTGGGTAAACCATGGCTCAGTCAAGTTGACTCATAAAATCAACAATCATAGCAGCAAGGTACAAGTCAGACAGAATTCTAAGCTCAAAACACAAACTGAAATATCAGAACAGGGACTCAGGGTCCAAGTCAGAGAAATAACGAGGTTTTGAAACTGAAGGTTTGGTTTGGTCTTGGAACCCAGGGGCAGACTGAATAACAGAACTTATCCTAGCTGCTGGGCTATTGGCAGGCTGAACACTGGATATGCCATAGGTGACATAAGTGTCCAGGGGGTTCTGACTTACCAGGGTAGGGCTGAACTGGAAGGACTTGAGCATAACTGATGTCAGCACTGACATTCACTATGAGTTACCTGTTCATATTGAAATGTGGATTGAAAGTGTACCCCTGAAAAATCCAAAAAGAGACCAAGAATTTCCCTGGGCAGGATTATTCATAATTTAACTTAAGGTTTTAGAATGTCAGTGTTCTATTCCGTCTGGGGCTCTTGTGCCAGGCAGCCTAAGTGATAGTGATTCTTTTACCTGGAGTGGAGCAACTTTACACTTGGAGTTGGCAAGTAATATGAGGAAGTGGAGTAGCTTAAGTAAGGAATTTAGAATGAGTGAAGAGGCTGAAGACAGGGACAGCACAGATGGGTAAAGAAATGCCCGCGTTGGCTGTGAGTATCTGGAGAGCTGTGTAAGAGGAGAGAAGAAGCTGTTGAGTCTGGAAAGGATCTGGGTAACATTTTGGAAGGAAAAGTCACTTGATTAAAAAAAAAAAGTGATAGAAAAAGTATCACTGAGTTGTGGTTGAGTGACAGTGAAATCCGAAATTGGAATCAAATTTCTAAGAGTGCTTGAGACCTTAGAAAGAACAGTATTACTCGAAGACTAGAGATCAAAGATTGAGTCAGCTGACTTGGAAATATAGTCTGAATGATTAGCCTTTTAAATGCTTGACTGCTGTGCCATACAGCATGGAGTCAATATGAATGTCTTTATAGCTACTATTCTTTTTTTTAATTTAAATTTATTTATTTTAATTGGAGGCTAATTACTTTACAATATTGTATTGGTTTTGCCATACATCAACATGAATCTGCCACGGGTGCACACGTGTTCCCCATTCTGAACCTCCCCCCCCACCTCCCTCCTCACACCATCCCTCTGGGTCAACCCAGTGCACCAGCCCCAAGCATCCTGTATCCTGCATCAAACCTGGATTGGCGACTCATTTCTTATATGATATTATACATGTTTCCATGCCGTTCTCCCAAATCATCCCACCCTCTCACACTCTCACAGAGTCCAAAAGACTGTTCTAGACATCTGTGTCTCTTTTGCTGTCTCACATACAGGGTTATCATTACCATCTTTCTAAATTCCATATGTATGCATTAGTATACTGTATTGGTGTTTTTCTTTCTGGCTTATTTCACTCTGTATAATTGGCTCCAGTTTTATTCACCTCATTAGAACCGATTCAAATGTATTCTTTTTAATGGCTGAGTAATACTCCATTGTGTATATGTACCACAGCTTTCTTATCCATTCATCTGCTGATGGACATCTAGGTTGCTTCCATGTCCTGGCTATTATAAACAGTGCTCTGATGAACATTGGGGTACACGTGTCTCCTTCAATTCTGGTTTCCTCGGTGTGTATGCCCAGCAGTGGGATTGCTGGGTCATAAGGCAGTTCTATTTCCAGTTTTTTAAGGAATCTCCACACTGTTCTCCATAGTGGCTGTACTAGTTTGCATTCCCACCAACAGTGTAAGAGGGTTCCCTTTTCTCTTAGTACACCCTCTCCGGCATTTATTGCTTGTAGATTTTTGGATAGCAGCCATTCTGACTGGTGTGAAATGGCTACCTATTCTTGTAAATAACTGTTTACCCTAAAGTTTAAGATGAAAAAGTAAAGACATACCCTGCATGAAAGTAAACTTGTGTATTATCTCTGGCTAATTAAAGCTTGAATGATATTATTTTAGCAATACATTTTCTGATGTAGCTACTTCTTGAAATAGGACATATAAAATACATTTGTTTACAATACATGAAAATGTGGTCTCAATCTTTTTTAGTTAAAAGGAATGATTGTATGGCCAAATGGAATCAATCATATCCCTCTATTTGTTAAGGCATTCCTTCATCAAATTTTGTTTTGTAACTGCTACTGTACTTGGTGCTGGAAATAGAATAGATAGATAGAATATATACTATCCAGATGATTATGTTTAATAGAGGACCAGGCAAGTAAATGCTAAGTGTCATTAGAGATAAGATACAAGAATGTCATGGAAGTTTTAAGGGAATCCTTAGTCCAGACTATGAAGAATGAAGTCCAGTTCTGTAACTATGTATTGGGAGGCAATAATCACCTATGTGTTGAGTTTTGAGGAACAAAGCAATTAGTCAAGAGAATACTCCAGAGAGAGTAATGTGGACAACATCATGAAGACGTACTATCTGTTCGGTTCAGTCGCTCAGTGGTGTCCGACTCTTCGCGACCCCATGAATTGCAGCACGCCAGGCCTCCCTGTCCATCACCAACTCCTGGAGTTCACTCAGACTCATGTCCATTGAGTCCGTGATGCCATCCAGCTGTCTTATCCTCGGTCGTCCCCTTCTCCTCCTGCCCCCAATGCCTCCCAGCATCAGGGTCTTTTCCAATGAGTCAACTCTTCGCATGAGGTGCCCAAAGTACTGGAGCTTCAGTTTTAGCATCATTCCTTCCAAAGAAATCCCAGGGTTGATCTCCTTCAGAATGGACTGGTTGGATCTCCCTGCAGTCCAAGGGACTCTCAAGAGTCTTCTCCAACACCACAGTTCAAAACCATCAATTCTTCTGCACTCAGCCTTCTTCACAGTCCAACTCTCACATCCATACATGACCACAGAAAAACCATAGCCTTGACTAGACGGACCTTAGTCGGCAAAGTAATGTCTCTGCTTTTGAATACACTATCTAGGTTGGTCATAACTTTTCTTCCAAGGAGTAAGCGTCTTTTAATTTCATGGCTGCAGTCACCATCTGCAGTGATTTTGGAGCCCCAAGAATAAAGTCTGACACTGTTTGCACTGTTTCCCCATCTATTTCCCATGAAGTGATGGGGCCAGATGCCATGATCTTCGTTTTCTGAATGTTGAGCTTTAAGCCAACTTTTTCACTCTCCTCTTTCACTTTCAACAAGAGGCTTTTTAGCTCCTCCTCACTTTCTGCCATAAGGGTGGTGTCATCTGCATATCTGAGATTATTGATATTTCTCCCAGCAATCTTGATTCCAGCTTGTGTTTCTTCCAGTCCAGCATTTCTCATGATGTACTCTGCATATAAGTTAAATAAGCAGGGTGACAATATACAGCCTTGACGTACTCCTTTTCCTATTTGGAACCAGTCTGTTGTTCCATGTCCAGTTCTAACTGTTGCTTCCTGACCCGCATACAGATTTCTCAAGAGGCAGGTCAGGTGGTCTGGTATTCCCATCTCTTTCAGAATTTTCCACAGTTGACTGTGATCCACACAGTCAAAGGCTTTGGCATAGTCAATAAAGCAGAAATAGATGTTTTTATGGAACTCTCTTGCTTTTTCCATGATCCAGTGGATGTTGGAAATTACCAAATTACCATTTGGTAAGTTTAATTCATTTTTTACCAGATACACATGAAGTCATATGTAAAAATCCAAGTCGATTGACACTAAGTTTCCAATTTGTCAAACACAATGTTTTAATGATTCTTGTAAAGTAGTTACCTTGAAAATGCCTAACAGGCTTGACCCCTTACTTTAGCCCTGGGTGTGATAAATTATACTATTAGCTATACTGAGACCTGAATAACCTTATCTTTGTGAGGAAGTTTTTAAATGATATTAAACTGTGTCATCTTTGTAGGGACATAAGAGCAATTCCAGTTTTGTTTTAATTCTATGAATTACTTTTGAGCAATCGGTCTGTTTATACTGTTCAAATACTATGAGTTGGGCAATTGATTAGATTTCTCTTTTAGTGCTTATTACTTAAACATTGAGCCAAATTACTAAGCTAGTTACAAAAAACTCATAGGGCTTTGCGGATAGAAAGAAACCTTTTTAAAATTAGGCCTTATCCCTGGCTTCATTTTACATTTCTACCATTGTTTTATTTTGTTTTGTTTTTCCTACTTTCACTTAAGCTATCTTGCGTTATTTTAGGTATCCTCATAGGCAGCCCTTAATCCTTTCTGGAAGGAGAAGAGGTATATATAAATAAGTCACTGCAGTTGCTAACTTAGTAACGACCTTGTGTATTAAATTTGCCGAGGAGTAGAGTTCTAATGGAATAGAATATTATTTCATGAGAGTTGGAGGGAGGCTTCCAGGGAAGGGGGCAATGATTTGGGCTTTTGCTCAGCAGGGAGAAAGGGGGCTGACTGACTTGAGTGGAGGGAGAAGGACTCTGAAAGTGAAGCTGGCACAGCACAGATGACTAACTTGACCTATGTTACAAGTCTGCAGAGGGCAGGCCCTTGGAGACACAAAGCCATCAGAAACATTAATTTACTGCAAATGCTTGTGGAAAATTGCTGTATGCCTTAATTCTAGTAGACTCTACCCTTCTGTTCATTTCTACTGCTCTCCAAGACATACACGTGGGGTTAATTATATCGAATTACTTCTAACACAAGTGGCTTATGATCCTCCTTGTCTGATATTTCCCTTCCTCCTATTTCCCTTCCCTTCTGTTCTGTCTGCCTCCTGAGACCCCTGATCAGATTCTCTGTCCTATGAGGGTGAAGATGGACGGAGTGGGGCTAGTTACAGTCTGTTCATTGCCTGAACAAAAATATGTGAGCTGAGAATCTAGTTCTGTCGCAGCTTTGCTTGTCCACAGAGAGAGAAAACCAATCTGTATTGAGAGGCCAGAATAAAAGTGGGCACAAAGAGGAACGGGAAGGATTCCAGTGGAGTTCCAGAGCAGGAGGACTTCCTGATTTTCATCCCATAGGAGGTCCAGCTATGACTCGTGACTCTTGTTTCTTGGTCAGTATTTTCAACCTTCTGTGGCTGTGGTAGCTTAGGTAACTGTCCACCACTCAAAGGTGAATGAACCCTGACTGAGATGTTAGGTGTGAAAAAAAAACGTATCCAGTGGAAATCACCAAGGACGTGCTTAGAGATTTAAATACTACACTCATCCATTCAACATGTATTTGTTGAGGGCTGCTATGCTTATCCTCACTTGAAATAAACCACTGGACTAGGTATATTGAGTTAATTACAGTCTGGTAGAGGATAAACTCCTAAAGTTGGTTAAATGGCAATATAGAAAAGTGTTTACTGACAAAGAAACATGTTCCTAATAAGTTGTTAAGTGAATAAAGGAATTTATAAAACAGTATGTATAATATATTTGCAGAACCATATATATGTGTATACATTTGAATACATGTGTATATGTGTGTGTGCTTAGTTGCTGATTCTTTGCAACTCCATGGACTGTAGCCTGCCAGGCACCTCTATCCATGGGATTCTCCAGACAGGAATACTGGAGTGAGCTGTCATGCTCTCCTCTAGGGGATCTTCCCAACCCAGGGACTGAACTCAGGTCTCCCACATCACAGTCGGATTCTTTACCATCTGAGCCACCAGGGAAACCTTTCTCTTTCCGTCTGTGTGTATATATTTGATATATATCATGCGCATATCAGGTACGTGTACACGTTGATAGGAAAAAATGAAAATAATGTGAGGGCTTAAAGGATACCAATATCTTAAAAGTGGTTATCACTTTGGTGAGATGATCATGGGTATTTTTATTGCCTACTTTTTCCTATCTGCATGTATTATTTTGAATAAAGATTATGAATAATTTAAAATGTACTCTTGGAAGTCCTTAAAATAGTATACATTTGCCAAAATTTGTCTACATACATGCAACAAAATCAATAATTAATTCAAATGTATGAAGATGAGTACTGGGAAACTCTAGATATAAAAATGTTCTTCATTGTAATATTTTTCCAACCAAATTACATTGTTAATAAATATAGATGAGTTTTATTTTGTTGTATCATTTAATAAGCATTTATTGAGCTTTTCCAAGGTGCCAGGCCCTTTTCTAGGCTCTAGTAGCACATCAGAGAATAAAACTGACAAATGTTCCTGTTCTTGTGAAACATACATCTTTCAGTGGTAGTCTTTTTAGAAATATAAAACTGTCCTGGAGTATGGGAGACATCCCCTTTGAGTGTCAGGTCTCCTGATCCTTCCCTGTCTACGTTTCTGTGTGTAAGCCACAGTGATGCCATCATGACAAATTCTTGCACCCAGGCGTCTTCCTCTCAGAGAACATACAAGTAAGTAAAGGACAGGGCTTCAGATGGAAGCAGAGGGCCAACGGGAGTGCATAACTGCCAGACCTATTCTGGACTTCATGTGGGAGGTAGTCGATGGCAAGGAAGATGTTGCTGGTTGGAGAAGCTGTCTGAGTGAGACCTGAAATACAAGTGAAGTTATCTAGGTGAAGAGGCTGGAAGAAGGGCATTTCAGGGGGAAATAGGACATGTGTCAGGGAAGGCAGGTGACTCAGTGTAGCTGGAGCTGGAAGAAGCAAGAAATGGAGTCAAACCGGTCAGAGAGACCATGTATTGTTCAAGAGGCAATGTTGTGTAGTCAAGGGTGTGGCCTATGACGTCAGACTCTGCCACTGTTTAGTTGCATGGCTCAGGGAAAACTACCTAACAGCTCTGTGGGTCAACTTTCTCACCTGTATAATTGGTTAATGGTACATAAGCTATTGTAAGGATCCCATGAAAAGTTCTACATGAAGTGCTTAGACAAGAATCAGTAGATGGTAAGTACTGATTATGTCACAGGGCCTTAGGGTGCCAGGATAGAAAACTTGATGTTCCCCTGGCATCTGGGCAGTTTCTCATTCAACTGGATAGCTAACTAGTGCTGTGTAAACAGAAGCAACTCTGGGGCTAGCAAAGCCCTAAGAGAAGGTTGCTGCTACTGCTGCTGCTAAGTCGCTTCAGTCGTGTCCGACTCTGTGCGACCCCATAGACGGCAGCCCGCCAGGCTCCCCTGTCCCTGGGATTCTCCAGGCAAGAACACTGGAGTGGGTTGCCATTTCCTTCTCCAAGAGAAGGTTACATATGTGTATTTGTTTTATATATTTTTCCTAAGTTGCTAAATTTATGTTTTTATATAGATAGAGTCAAGGGTTCTTGTCTCTCCAGGAAGAGATAATTTTGTAAAAGTCATATCTTTTTTCATATTTAAAAATTGGCTAATTTATTGTATCTGAATATATATGTTGCTCATATAAAATGTTATAACATCTATTCTATTACCATGGTTTTGCTCTGAGAGATAAAGTAAATTAATGTCTGTTAGTGACTGAGATCTGACAGAAGGAAGTTACTCATAGTCCAGTAGGTCTAGGAGTCAGTTATGCTCTTTGAGAAGAATATAGGTTGCCGTAATTCTCTTTGCAATAAAGTGATGTTGTACATTTTGGGTTTTATGTGGCTATAACAGCTTTTTTCTTGTCCTAAAAAAGTATCTGGCGGTGGCCAGTTCAGTGTTATTAATGCATCCTCAAAACATAAATAACTTTTCATAAAAGCTGAAAATGGTTTGTGCAAAGAGCATATGTCCAAACAATGCAGGAACAAGTCCCTATATAACAATGCAGTCATTCTCATTCATGTCTATCTAGTGAAGCTCCTGTGTATGTGAGGTTCTAGCTAGTTGACTGGTTTCCTTCATGGGAGAGCTACTTCTCTATTTGCAGCAGATATTAAGAGTTGACCTCCAGTATCTTCTTGTCTTTACATTTTAGCTGGGCCTGTGGTTACCTATTAGAGACTACATTTTCCAGCCTCCCTTGGAGCTAAGAGTTGCCATATGATTTCATCCTGCTCCATGGGATGAGAGTGGAAGTCATGGGTACATTCCTAAGCCATACCCCTGAGTTCCTCTGAGAATGGATGTGGTTGTAAGAGCCAACTTTGACCAGTATATGAAGGCTTCACCCTAGGGGACATGGAATCAATAAGACAGAGAACACCTTGGTCTCTGGACAACCCACGTATGAGATATGACCCTCTTCCATGGACTGTAGCCCACCAGGTTCCTCTGTCCGTGGGATTTTCTAGGCAAGAATACTGGAGTGGGTTGCTATTTTCTTCTGCAGGAGATCTTCCTGATCCAGGGATCAAATCTGTGTCTCCTGCATCTCCGGCATTGCAGGCAGATTCTTTACTGCAGAGCATCCAGAATACCTTTCTTATTTTTTTTTTGGTGGTGAGATGAGGACATGACGTAGATGTCACACACACCATGTTAAAAGCAGAATGTTTTCAGAGCAAAGTGATTGGAGAGCCCCCATCAGTGAGCGCTGTCACCTTAAGAAGCTTTTAGAGCAGAGCTGTGTCTGCCTTTTTATTTCATCCCCGTTATTAGGAGCAGTGCCAGGCATATAGTAGTAGCCCCTCATAGATTATTGCTGAATAAATGAATCACAGATCCAAAGCAAAACCAAACAAGACACACCAAACAAGGGTGGAAATTATCTAGTGTAAAAGAAACAAAGAAGGAAAGCTATGAACAACCTAGAAAGCATATTAAAAAGCACATTACTTTGCCAACAAAGGTCCGTCTAGTCAAGGCTATGGTTTTTCCAGTGGTCATGTATGGATGTGAGAGTTGGACTATAAAGAAAGCTGAGCGCAGAAGAATTGATGCTTTTGAACTGTGATGTTGCAAAAGACTCTTGAGAGTACCTTGGACGGAGATCCAACCTGTCCATTCTAAAGGTGTTCATTGGAAGGACTGATGTTGAAGCTGAAACTCCAATACTTTGGCCACCTGATGTGAAGAGCGACTCATTGGAAAAGACTCTGATGCTGGGAGAGATTAGGGGCAGGAGGAGAAGGGGATCACAGAGGATGAGATGGTTGGATGGCATCACCGACTCAATGGGCATGGGTTTGGGTGGACTCCGGGAGTTGGTGATGGACAGGGAGGCCTGATGTGCTGCGGTTCTTGGGGTTGCAGAGTCGGACACGACTGAGCAACTGAACTGAACTGAGCAATGAAAGCAAAAGAAAGGGAATGCAAATAACAATGTTGGTGTTAATGAGAATTAATGCCTGACACTGTACTAAAAGTTTTCTGCTCATTTTAATCTCCACAAAGATTCCATGAGGCAAATATTATTGCATTCACTTTACAGAAGGGAAAAACAAGACTCGGAGAGGTTGTAGCTACAACAGAGTTTAGCCAGGACTTGAACTCAGATCACTGAACTATGCTACATGCGAATGCACTGAAGTTTATTCCCAAACCCATCATGAACCCAGTTGATACAATCAGTAAAATCTCTTCCTTAGGACTTATAAGGATGAAGTGTTTTATTGAGGGCAAAGGGTATTTATGACCATGAATATATGTTTAGGAGTTCAGAGGAGGAATATTATACTTGAAAATATGGTGCTCTATAAAAGAAGTCTTTTGTTTATTTGTTTTTTAAATTTATTTGACTGCTGCAGATCTTAGTTATAGCACATGGGATATTTGAGCTTCATTGTGACTTGTGGGTTCTTAGCTGGAGTACATGGGATCTAATTCCCTGACCAGGGGTCAAACTCAGGACCCCTGCATTAGGAGCATAGTGTTTTAGCCGCTGGACCACTAGGGAAATCCCTAAAATAAGTTGTAATACAAATGTCTTAGTTTTTTTTTTTTTTTTTTTTTTAATATTGAGACAGCATAGGGTATAGAAAGCCCAGAATGAGAATAAGGGTTTCAGTGTGACCTTGAATACGTGCTTTACATTTTTTGAGACTGGGCTTTCTTTGCTGTCCCCAAAGGACTAGACCAGCTGGCCCCTCAGGTCACAGTAGTACTAACTTGCTTGGTGCTGGGTCTGCAATGAGCTTTAGGAGGAAGAACGTAAGGGACCCTTAGGTGAGGCTGGGCTTCTTCGGGCATGTAGAAGTCATTTGCCCACTTCTCTGACTTGTGATGAGAAATTTAGGGGCTTAGACTTGTGGTTAGCAAGACTGCTTCTACAGAAAACTTAAGAAGTCAAGCAAAGTTGATTTAGGTGCTTTCTCAATTATCTTTTGTCTGGCTACCTTCCTAGGTGCCCCCAGGTTCCCAGTAACTTTCTCCCACTTGTGTACACTGCAAAATTCTTAGAGTTTATCAGAAAATTTTTCCACAATGTCTCCTTTCCCCAGGCAATGCCTGAGCATTCATGCATTTTCAAATCTATTCCCCAAGCATTTGAGTTTAACTTTCATCATTCCCCAGCTGCAGAAACTAATCAGGGCCCTGGGCATAATGGCTAGAAATTACCTCATTCCTTCTCATATAACACGGACCCTTCAGAGACAGACTTTGCCCCAAGAGTCTGAAGGGACACGGATAGAAGAGCTTTTGGGGTTTTATTTAAGACCAGATCTGGATGAAAAATATACATACTGTCAGAGAGTTTTCTTCAATTCAAGCCAATGTAACAGATATTAATTAAATGCAACTGTGTGGCAGCCCTTGAAGTTTTTTACTCTTGTATAAACTCTAGTTCAAATCTTAGGATAGTTCAGAAAAATGTAGGACTCATTTCTAGAAAGGGTTTCTACACTCATCTGCTGCCTTTTTTCCAAGTTGGATAACCTGGCTAATATAAGCTAGATAGAAACCCAAAGTCTTCGTTACTTAGCTCTGTCTTCTTCCCTGGTGGCTCAGATGGTAAAGCGTCTGCCCACAATGTGGGAGACCCTGGTTCGATTCCTGGATCGAGAAGATCCCCTGGAGAAGGAAATTGCAATCCACTCCAGCACTCTTGCCTGGAAAATCCCATGGATGGAGGAGCCTGATAGGCTACAGTTCATGGGGTTGCAAAGAGTTGGACACGACTAGCGACTTCACTTTCACTTTCACTTTCTTTAGATCCAAAGCAAATCCCAAGAGATCAGTCTCCTGCTTCCAGTTCTTCAGGACCCCTCTTAGAGCTGCAGAATCACAAATATTTCCGAAGGGAAAATGCCTCTGATA
This sequence comes from Aepyceros melampus, assembly GCA_006408695.1. Taxonomy (NCBI): domain Eukaryota; kingdom Metazoa; phylum Chordata; class Mammalia; order Artiodactyla; family Bovidae; genus Aepyceros; species Aepyceros melampus. The sequence goes on from SJXQ01009315.1 coordinate 55,596, forward strand.
TCAAAAGACAGAAAGGAAAAGAGATGAGAAAGTGGCACAGTTGATTGCAGTCTATGTAATAAAGTTATGTATTTTTCTGGAAGTAGGGGATTGTAATATGATAAATGTCACACAACATTTACACATGAATTGTCTTGTTGCCACTGACCATAAGGTTTGGAAGTGTTCACAGAGTTGGTGATTTTGAACTGGGTTTTGAAGGATGAATGGGAGTTTATCAGTTTAAACAGTGAGGACATTCCAGACTCTGGAAAGTGAGTGAGCAAAAGCCCATAGGTGTGAGCGTGCAATGCATGCTCATGAAACATGGAGCAGTGGGGGCTGGATCATAGGATATATGAGACAGTAAGACTCATGTGTATCTGGGCTGAAGAAATTGAACAAATGGGAGTGACTCTTAACATTTTCTGGGACTGCTGCTGCTGCTGCTGCTAAGTTGCTTCAGTCGTGTCCGACTCTGTGCGACCCCATAGACGGCAGCTCACCAGGCTCCCCCGTCCCTGGGATTCTCCAGGCAAGAACACTGGAGTGGGTTGCCATTTCCTTCTCCAGTGCATGAAAGTGAAAAGTGAAAGTGAAGTCATTCAGTCGTGTTTGACTCATTCGCGACCCCATGGACTGTAGCCTACCAGGCTCCTCTGTCCATGGGATTTTCCAGGCAAGAGTACTGTATGGGAGCCTAATGGATAATCTTAGAATACTTGGAAAATATAGACTCTGATCCTGGTTTGTCCTAACCAAGGTCATTTAGGGGTGGATTGCTCGTCGATGATGTAGAATCTGGAATAGATGACCCTCTCTGCCTTTCTCTGTTTTAAGGAATGTAATACATAAGCTAAATCTTTTTGTAATTGTGCTACTTGTGGCTCCAGGGTGTGACAAGGTGTTGTTACTGATTTACCATTATTTGTCTCTGCCTGACAACCCACTCCAGTATTCTTCCCCCGCCAGGGACGGGGGAGCCTGGTGGGCTGCCGTCTATGGGGTTGCACAGAGTCAGACACGACTGAAGCGACTTAGCAGCAGCAGTCTCTGCCTGAAGCACCTTTAGAGTAGTGACTGTTTCATTTTACTTTCTTTTCTAACTCTCCAGGAAACATTGGCCAATTCAAAGTGTTATGCTTCTCTACTGGAAAGCACTGACTGTTTTATTGAAGTATGTGACCTCGATCCCAAAGTTTTAAGAGAGGGGTGTGTGTGTGTGTGTGTGTGTGTGTGTTGTTGTTGTTGTTGTTCAGTTGCTAAGTCATGTCTGACTCTTTGGGACCCCATGGACTGCAGCACGCCAGAGTTCCCTGTCTTTCACTATCTCCCAGAGTTTGCTTAAACTCATGTCCATTGAGTTGGTGATGCCCTCAAACCGTTTCATCCTTTGTCATCCCATTCTCCCCCCACCTTCAATCCTTCCCAGCATCAGGGTCTTTCCCAGTGAGTTGGCTTTTTTTATCAGGTGGCCAAAATATTGGAGCTTCAGCTTCAGCATTAGTCCTTCCAATGAATATTCAGGGTTGATTTCCTTTAGGAGTGACTGATTTGATCTCCTTGCTGTCCAAGGGACTCTCAAGGTCTTCTCCAGCACCACAATTCAAAAAAATCAATTATTCAGCACTCCGCCTTGTCTATGGTCCAGCTCTCACATCTATACATTACTAATGGAAGAACCATAGCTTTGACTATATGACCTTTGTCAGTAAAATGATGCTTCTGCTTTTAATACACTATCTAGGTTTGTCATAGTTTTTCTTCCAAGGAGCAAGCATCTTTAATTTGTGTGTGTGTGTGTGTGTGTGTGTGTGTGTGTGTAGAAACCAACATTATGTCTTGGAGTCACTCAGAGAGTTGAATTAAAGTCCTTCTATAGCCTGGCAATAAGTGTGGGATCTGTTTGGGGTAGGAAGGAATAAAGAGGGTGCAGTTGGTGGTGTCCTTAACAGACACAATACAACTAGGGCTGTATTAGATGCTTATACAGACACCTTCCTACCCTTCTGGAATTGTAACCAAATCCATTTGTGAATACCATACTTTATAGAGCAGTCCCTGCCACATAGGGAACCGTGGGAGTCAAGCTGTCTTAAAAGAAAACTCTAGCTTTGCTCATATTAGCTGTGTGATTTGAATAAAGTGCTTCACTTTTGAGAGCTTCAGTTTCTTCATCCATAAGATGACTCTTCTTAAGGTTAGTATTAAGATAAAATGTGGTCAAGTATGTGAAAATCCCTGGCTCATTGCCTAAGTGTCCAGTCAACTTCGAATTATTTCCTCCTAGTGAGTCATACATAGCCCTAATACATCTTGCTCAGCTTCTCTTCTTTAGAATAAATCATCCCAGTTTCTTAAACTCTTTGACCGAGCCTTGTTTCCTAGCTTCTTATTATGTCTACAGTTGTCACAGATTTTGCCCTTGGTTCTCCTTTGGTGATGCTTGAGAAGAGTCCAGCCTTAAGGAGCTGACAGCCACAGCTATGTGCAGTTTCTTTCTTACCAATTACACTCCTTCCACTTTCCTTCCATCCCTCTGGGACAGAGGCTAAGCTGAGAAACTCTTAGCCACCCACCTTCTCTGTGAGGGTGATGACAGGTCTTCATAGCAGTGGCTCCTGAGACAGGCTCTTGGAAAGGCTTCAGCTGCTACTGAGTCTTGAATCCTGCCCCTGCAGTTCCCTCCTTTCTGGGGATGATGCTGTCATTAAAAAAAGAGGGACAGTCTCTCAGTTGCAAATACACCTATAGCTTTTGTAATACAGCAATGGATAGTGACTCTGGAGAAATTATTTGAGGGTCCAGAATTGACAGCACTGCCAAACAATCCTTCATTAATGCATAACTAATACAAAATGAGTGCATGGCTGGACTGCCAATCCTGGATAGTTATTTCAGCTGGAACTGAACTGAAATACCAGTTGTGCTAACTGCTGAATAATGTAAGATCTGAGAAAGTTTTCCCCATTATGTAAAAGCAATCACATGTTTGTTTAATATTTTAATTAGACATTCAAGTGCCTATTGTGTGTCACTATGCTGTTATCACTATGTCAAGATGCTATTCTTAGGACAGTAATATATGTTAGGGCTTCCCAGGTGGTGCTAGTGTTAAAGAATCCACTCGCCAATGCAGGAGATGACAGAGAAGCACGTTCTATTCCTGGGTCAGGAATATCCCCTGGAGTAGGAAATGGCAACCCACTCCAGTATTCTTGCCTGGAAAATTCCATGGGCAGAAATGCCTGGGGGCTACAGTCCATGGGGTTGCAAAGAGTTGGACACAACTGTGCATGCATGTATGCAATATATGCCATTCCATTAAATGTGAATAGTTGGGATTTGTGTTTAAATCTCTTAGAATATTGCTTACTTTTCACAAATGTCAAAATGGAGGCAACTACATTTTTGCCTTGTCTGGAATAGAGTCAAATCCCATGAACGGAGTTTTGAGATAAGCCTTTTATTTATATGTAGCACCATGCCCTTCATGGATTCCAGGTTAGGGTAACGATCTAATTTCCCTATCAAAAAGGTTTTAGAGTTACCACCACCATCTAAGTTTCATTAATCCTTATTCTTTCAACGTAACAGTACGCTTGAGTGCTAAGAAAGTGCTTGACACCTTATTTTACTAAGTTCTATGTCTTTTCAGAGCGTTCATAGCATTAAAATGGTGGTGTGGCAGTCATAATGGGAAGATGAGACTCGGAAATGAAACTTTCTGCAATATATCACTGAAATTTGTCATACGACTAGGAGAGGACCTGCAAACTTAGTTCCTTGGCATATTTCGATCTTTAAGAAAAAAGTTAAATTTTACTTGAAAACATCAGATAAGAAAACTGAATTTGGAAGGTCCTTTTTGAGACTGTCCATTGCAAAATTCCAGTTCTCCGTTGTTATACTATTGTTGTGGTTTCCTTGAGTTTACTGTGTGATTCCTAATGTGATTCAGTTGATAATTGGATACATTTCAGATAATGCATTCCATGAGTATTTTAACATGCATTCTAAGTGCAAGGAACTCTTAAGAAACTGAAATAGAACAGCCTTTTGGACTCTGTGGGAGAGGGAGAGGGTAGGATGATTTGGGAGAGTGGCAGTGTAACATGTATGATATCATAAGTGAAACGAATCGCCGGTCTAGGTTCGATGCAGGATGCAGGATGCTTGGGACTGATGCACGGGGATAATCCAGAGAGATGGTGTGGGGCAGGAGGAGGGAGGTGGGGGTCGGGATTCAGAGTTCATGTACACTCGTGGCTGATTCATGTCGATGTACAGCAAAACGAATACAGTATTGTAAAGCAAAACAAACTAAAAAATAAAAATTAATTAAAAAAATAAAAATAAAATAGAGAAAAAAAGAAGAAACTGAAATATTTAACTCATATAGTTTTAGACTCCTGACATTTTTTAGTCCACTTGTTTAATTTTAAATTGGCATGTCTCTACTCAAAACTATAAATCTTTTAAAAGAATTCCTGTGTTTTCCTTCCTTCCCTCCACCCTGAACATGAAGCAGTCCAAACAAGCAAACAAAAGTTTCTAAAATATTTGTGGGACTAATGAACAGAAGAACAAGTCCTCTAAGCTCTATTGAGGCACCATGGAGTTGGCATGAGTCACAGTACCAGTTCTGGAGGTCAGTGATTCTGCTAATTTTCCCCTGAGTCTGTGCTTAGGGGTGCTCCCTCGGTATAGATTATGATGTGACATTTCAACATGAGGACTTGTTTAGAGAAGACTTCTTTACATTTGCAAAAATGTTCATGGTCTTTGAACTAATCCAGATCATCTCTGGATGGAAATTTAATTCAAGTATGTCCCCTTCAAATGACTAGATAGTTGGACAGTATAAATGGGTTCTCCTTCCTGCTACAGATGCTAATTTGACAAGACTTTTTCTTTCTACTGTTTCCCACCCCCAGAAATAAAATGGTATGTGGTGGTAAGAAGACCCTTCTCACTGTTTCCTTGCTCCCACAGTTCTCTGTTTAAAAACAAAACAAAAAAAGCATATGTGGGGGGGAGGAGGATATTAAGGAGCCCAAAGTAGAATTTAGTTTTTTACTTCTTCCTCTCTCTGTGTTGAACTAGTTAGTTTTTCTTTTTCTCCCCAGAGAAGAGAAATTACCAATTTCTCTTTGCTGAAACTGCCAGGCCAATTAATTGACTGATAACCAAAATGGTTTTCTCCTGACATGTTTTGTTTTTTCTCTCCTCTCATTAACCAATCATTTCAACAAAGTATATCTCCAACTGTTAAAAAGTACAGTTCTTATCACAAATGCCACATGACTTCATACACAGAATATGAAAAACATAATCTTTGGTTTTCATATCTTATAATTTAGCTGAATGTGGACAAATGTAAATGGCAGAGCCTGAAACTCTGAGATGGATCCATCTGTTGACTTGGCCACCAAGTGTTCGAGTATGCCAAGGGAAGGAATTTTGCAGATATATCAGAAAACATAGATAGATAGATAGTCTTTTATTTATTTATATATAAACATATATAAATTTATTTATATATATACATATATATGCATATATGTGTGTATATATATATTTATATATATATGTATATAAATAACAGATATACATGTAAATATTTTTGCTTAAAAAATTGACTTGTGCAAATTGTTGGGACTGGCAAACTTGACATTTGTAGAGCAGGCCAACAGGATCGAAACTCAAAAGGGAGTTATTGTCATAGCTGACAGAATATCTTTTTTTATAGAAAAACTCAGTTTTTTTCTTTTTCTGCCTGCCACTGATTGGGTGAACCTCACCTATGTTATTGAAGATAATCTCCTTCTACTTAAAGTTCACTAATTGTAGGTGTTAACCACATCTACAAAATATCTTCATAGCAACACCTAGATTAGTGTCTTATTAAAGAACTGGGTACTATAGCCTACCTCGGTTGCTACATAAAACTAACCAGATGGTTGCTGCTGCTGCTGCTGCTGCTGCTGCTGAGTTCCTTCAGTCGTGTCCAACTCGTGTGACCCCACAGAGAGCAGCCCACCAGGCTCCCTTGTCCCTGGGATTCCCCAGGCAAGAACACTGGAGGGGGTTGAACCATATGGCAGGTAGGGTGAAAAACACCTTGGACTCAGATCACACTGCTTCACGCCTCTGTGCTCTTGCATAAGCTGTAACCATCATCTGGTTGTTACAACAAGCTGTAACCAGCCCTCTCATGTTGTCTGCTTATTTTCTGAACAAGTTTCCTTGTATTCATTCAGATTTCACTCACTTAGTAAAATATGGGCAGTAAAATATGCACTCACATAGAGATGGAAAGAAGTTGGAAGATTTAAGAGTTATTTAGGAGGGAAAATCAATAGGACTTTGTGACTGATGGATTTTGAAAGTGAGGTAGGGAAAGAGAATGTAAGATAATAGCCAGGTGCCTGCCTTGGACAAGGTGACTGGTGGTATTCACTGCTGCAGAAGGTAGAGGAGGAAAATAGATCTGGCTGAGAAAGGATCATTTAAGTTTGGGAACACTGAATTTGAATTGTCTGTGAGTCATGGTGAAAATGTGTAGGTGAAAGTCGTGCTTAGGTCAGAGATCTAAACAAAGCATACAGATCTGGACTGTGTCTTATGTGAATGAGAGTGGAAACCATGGGAATGGAAGAGGTCACATAAGAAATTTCATGGAGTGAGAAGAAGACCGAGGGCCAGAATCCTGGAAAAACATCAACACGGTGGAAACAAGTAGAGAGATGGGCCAGTGAAGGAAACTGAGAAAGAATTGTCAAAGTAGAAGGAAACCAGAGAATGTAAAGGCAACTAGTCAAGGTCAGATGGAGCATACACATCACATCAGATGAGGTCAACATGCTGTGTATTAGAGTTAACAACAAGGTCATTAGTGATCCTGGAGAGAATATTTCCAGTGAAATGGGGGTGGAGGCTAGAGAGCAGCAGGATGAAGACTAGAGAGGACAAGACAAGGCAGCAGCAAATGTAGACAGACCTTCCATTGACCAGACACATCTTCTCTGTATAGACAAGAGACTGGTTCTTGGATTCTAGGAGTCTGGATTCAACTAGGAGATTGAAGCCGCACAATAATTTAAACAGGGTTCAGTTCAGTTCAGTCGCTCAGTCGTGTCCGCTCGTGGTGACTCCATGAATCATAGCATGCCAGGCCTCCCTGTCCATCACCAACTCACAGAGTTTACCCAAACTCATGTGCACTGAGTCAGTGATGCCATCCAGCCATCTCATCCTCTGTTGTCCCCTTCTCCTCCTGCCCCCAATCTTTCCCAGCATCAGGGTCTTTTCAATGAGTCAACTCTTTGCATGAGGTGGCCAAAGTACTGGAGTTTCAGCTTTAGCATCAGTCCTTCCAAAGAACACCCAGGACTGATCTCCATTAGAATGGACTGGTTGGATCTCCTTGCAGTCCAAGGGACTCTCAAGAGTCTTCTCCAACACCACAGTGCAAAAGCATCAATTCTTCAATGCTCAGCTTTCTTCACAGTCCAACTCACATCCATACATGACCACTGGAAAAACCATAGCCTTGACTAGATGGACCTTTGTTGGCAAAGTAATGTCTCTGCTTTTTAATATGCTATCTAGGTTGGTCATAACTTTTCTTCCAAGGAGTAAGCATCCTTTAATTTCATGTTTATCATAAAGAATGATTAATCTGTGATAGTAGAGTAACTTTGTATATAAGAATACTCTTTATGGTATCCTGAGGCCAAAGGAGATGGACAAACTTGGGGAGGGAGCCCTTTCCCTGAGGCTGCAGTTTATATCTCACTGGAGAAATGTGAATTTGAACCCACTGGATGGCAGGGAAGTTGGCTGATTTGCTGGCCAGAGCTGGTCTTCAGTCAAAGATGAGCAGTAATGGATCCTCTGGAGCACCGACAGGGCTGGTGAGCTACAGCTGGTCACCACTGCATGAGTGTGCTGTGCAGTAGGAGTGGGATGCCTGGCCTCCTGCAGCCCAGGTGGAGACCTGCTGTCCCTGTGGAGGGCATGTGTAGTTGGGAGTAGCAGCGTGTCGAGAGGACTATGGAAACACCCCTGGGGAGGTGATTGAGTGCAAACAATCAGGGAGTCAATGCCAACAGGAAGCCCAAAGTCTATATGGAGAGGGCAGCACGGAGATGACCATCAGGCCACCATGGGGCTAGTGTCCCTGAGGGACAGTGCTTCTAGGTGAATGGCTAGGGCCAAGTACCACCAGATGTTCTCAGCACACTTAATCCACCATGCCACAGTCAGAAACCACCAGAGAGCGCCTTCCTCCTGCAGTGCTGCTCCAGCACACTCTAATGAGAGAGCTTAACATCATGTTCCCTCGAACAGACAAATGCTTAAAGCAATTCCATCCACTGTCAGAGAGCATCTATTTTAAGGGTGAGTTGCAGCTGAAAGGCAATCAGTTTATAGGGGCACAAACTCCAGGCTCCTTGCTACTTTGTTTACTAAAGACCTTTCTTTGCATCTCCAGTAAAGATGAATGAGATTGATTAGGCGAATAGATCTGGCAGAGAAAGGGTCTTCCCTGGTGGTCCAGTGGTTAAGATTCTGCACTCACAATGCAGGGGGCCCAGGTCTGATCCCTTGTAAGGGAACTAGATCCCACATGTTGCCGCTAAGGGTTTGTGTGCTACAACTAAAGATCCTGCATGTTGCAATGAAGATTGAAGGTCCCTTGTCCCACAGCTGAGACCCAAAGCAGCCAAATAAACATCTTTTTTAAAAAAAAAGATGAATGAGATTGAATTGAGGATGCTGAGAGATTACAAATTTTTAACAGTTCCACTTTGCAGAGTGGCTTGCTTTTTCAGCAGCTTTAAGATACTTAAAAGTATAAGATACTTCAGTATAAGATAGAGAATACAGATAAAGTATTGATCTGTGTTTGGGTTTTTCAGGTTGGGGTAATAAGGGAGATAGTGAGCAGTGTACCAGAGTCTTCAATGAGAGAGATGAAGCCTGCGTGCATGCTAAGTCACTCCAGTTGTGTCCGACTCTACAACACTACGGCCTGTAGCCTGCCAGGCTCCTCTGTCCATGGGAATTCTCCAGGCAGAATACCAGAGTGGGTTGCCATGCCCATCTCCAGGGGATCTTCCCGACCCAGCAATCGAACCTGTGTCTCTTATGCCTCCAGGATTGGCAAGTGGGTTCTCCACTACTAGTGCCACCTGAGCCTCCAAGAGACAGTAAAGGACATTGCCAAGGAAGGATAGAAAGGGGACAGTGGAGTAACAGACTCAAGAAGGAGAGACTTTTACTAGAGGGGTCAAGCCTGCAGTTTGGGAACAACTGAGGGAAGCCAGGAGAAGGCCAAGTCCTTCTCTAGACCAAGGGTTTGAAGAGATTGAAGATGTAAGGGAGTGAGTTAACAATGGAAGAAAGGTCCAGAGAAGGGGCTGGTCTCCAGCAGACTGTGCCTGAGTGGAGGCCTTGCCCAGGAGCGAGAATGTGACAGGAGGGTCCTGTCCTCTCAGTGGGGTGTGTGCGTGTGTGCTCGGTCACTCAGTGGGGTCTGCCTCTTTGTGACCCCGTGGTCTGTAGCCCACCAGGCTCCTCTGTCCATGGGATTTTGCCGGCAAGAATATTGGGGTGGGTTGCCGTTTCATACTCCAGGGGAGGAAACGGCAACCCAGTCCAGTATAGTTGAGATAAAAATGAGATGACAGTGACTCACTTCAAATGTCCTCACTTTGTCTCAAGTCTTATAAATCAGAAGTGGTCTCAGTGATGTGATGAGGCTTGCAAGATCACAGAGAGGGTCCCATTCAGACAGGGCTTTCTCGGTGTTCAGGGGAGAGGTCAGGGTCCTGATTAAGGATCTAGGATGTTTGTGCATTTTTTATTTAATTATTTGTTTTTACCTTAGATTTTTTTCCATGTAGGAATAATATAACTAAACTGTAGAAAATTTGGCAAGTGAGAAAGAAAGAAAGAAAATAATAATTCCCACCCTAATATAACAATTCAAAATTTCTCCTCTTAGGGCTTTTTTTCCTATGTACGTTTGAAAATATTTTTATGCTCTTAATGATACACAGTTTTGTATCTTTGTACCAAACAAATCATAAGCATTTTCATGTGATTGCATGGTCTTCACAAGTATAATTTTAAAGGTTTGCATAATAGCTCATTTGTTAGATGCATTCTCATTAATTTATTTCTCTGTCATTGGGCTGATTTTTTTAGAACTGTTAACAAGTTGCTCAATGATCTATGATTTGTGACCATGACTGCTCATTCATTTTTGTGCCAGAGTCAGAACTTCTTAAATTCTGGTTTCAAAATCATAGCTATTCATTAAGTTTCCTAGGCTATATTTTGAATTCAGTATATCTTTGATGACATCATGGTGGAATGTCTTTTGTTCAAGAGGGAGGTACATAACTCTATCTGATGTTTCTTTGACTCAGCATCAAAGGCTTTTGTGAATTTTTTGGTCTTTTATAAATCAGAAGTGAAAGAAGATAAAGGAACTCAATGTCTTTAGAAACCACACATTTCTATAGAGGCTATAACTCTGGAAGCTTATTCATTATGAGCATTTCTCACACTCCCCCCATGCCCGCTGTCCCCAGTTCAACTGCAACTGCCTCTCTCAGTGATTCAGTTCTCACCTGCATAACTGGATAAAATATTAGGCTAAGTGTGTTTGGGGATGGATTTTAGTTACCAGCAAGCCAGTCGTTGAGGAGCCTGGCTCTTCTTACAGCAGAACAAAAGAGGAAGGCCAGGAACAAGGGTTCAAGGAATCCTGAAGAAATCTGTGCTCAGTCAGTGAACCCTAAAGTATTTGCTCCCTGGGTCTAGGGACAGGATTAATCTCAGAATCTGGAATGGTGTCATGCTCTCAGATTGGGGTTAAGTGGTCTTACCTGTCAAGGTTAGAGAAATGCAAGGAAATAGAACCAAGTAGCTGCCCTTCCATTATCACTATAAAACCAGAGCTTGGTTGGGGGTGTGCTGGAGCTGACTGGTACGAGTTCCCAAGAGCTGATTGTTCAATTTTTAGGAATTTTGCAGCTGGTTGACTCATGGTGGTAGTTTGAAATCAGTTATCATAGAAGTATTTACACCATAAAAATGACCATCGCAGAATAAACCACAGAAGTGCTATATATCAGACTCCAGAGATCTAGCATTAAACATACATCAGCATGTCTCCAATGCTACCTCCATCATCATCAATAGGCAGCTTCACATCTTTTCTTCTTGTTGAAGAGTCAATCTTTGTGAGCCTCAGTGTTTTCATCTACAAAATGTGAAACTCTGAATTTATATCTGACAGATTTTAGAAATTATTTAGTCCAACCTTTTTATTTCACTAATGGTGTTAGCTCTGACTAGAAAGTGGTAAATTTTTTTCCTCACAGACAGAAGCCATGGATCCTTGTAGGATAATAAGCATGACCCACTCAGTCTGAAGCAGGACTCTTGGCAGTCAGAGCCAAGCGTTGCAGAGCTTGTCATGGTGATGGGATAAGCAGCACTCAGAGCCCAGGTGGGCCAGTGGGATCAGAGGAGAGTCAGTCGGTCATCTAGGAAGAAGCAGGTGAGTTCTTGTGGTTTGATGGATTAAGATGATGGACTGAGGTAGAGAAAGAAAAGGTCCAAACCCAGGCTAAAATCGGTTTCATTTAAACAAGTGAGACAATCACCTGACAAAGTCCAGGTGGTAGGACAATAGATACCCGAAAAAACAAAACAAACCTGTTTTTCAGAAATTGATGCTTTGGTTCAGGGGAAAAAATCTAATCATGGATAGCACTGGAGAATCCAGGCTCTTCTTCAAATTGCCTAGTACACACACTACACACACAATATCAAAGTGTGGCATTTGCCAATATAATTTTCTAGAATGGAAAGTCCACAGTAGACTTTGCCTTGATGAGCTAGAACCTTCATAAATGGTCCTGGTTCCTTGTCCAAAAAGACATGATAGGAAAAAAGTGGTGAGACCTCATTTTCCCCTTAGATTCTTCTCTTCTTTTTATGATGTTAACCTCTCCTTCCACATTTTCTTTATTCCAATAGCCATTGTGGTTACTTTGATTTCAGAAACTCATCTCAGAATTGGCTTGCTGCCTGAAGACCAGACTGTGTAACCGAGTTCACTAGCCTTCTTTACATGTGAGCTATCAAAACAGCAATTAAACCATGTTTAGACTGAGCAATTAAAAACAATAATCTCTTGTCATTTAAGTAGAGTTTTCAGGTGAAGGAATAGAACACCATAATCAGATAAGGACCAGCAACAAGCTAGAAATATGGTCTCTGAGGAACAGGTACTGATGGGGAGACAGTTCACAAGAACTTGATTAGGAGTTGGAGTCACTTAGGGGTCAGCATGAGAGCCCATTAGTGGGAACTGGAGTTTTTATTTCAGAGCAAGATTCTCCAATCACCTTAGTGAGAAGCAGCATTACTCTAAGAACATAGGGTGAAAATGATTCATCACATAGTATGGATTTGGGGGAACACCATGAACTATGTTATTGTAGAGGAATTGGATTAGAATAGTCTCATTTTTGGGGTGGTGCTAGTGGTAAAGAAGCCACCTGTCAGTGCAGGAGACCTAAGAGATGTGGGGTCCCTGGATCAGGAAGATCCCCTGGAGGAGGGCATGGCAACCCACGCCAGTATTCTTGCCTGGAGAATCCCATGCACAGAGGAGCCTCGGGGGCTACAGTCCATAGGGTCACAGAGCCGGACACGATTGAAGTAGATTAGCACACACGCATAGTCTCATGTTTTAGTAACTTAGTAGTGGAAGGAAGGTGTCATGTTCACAGATATCATTAATAATAGCCAATGAATACTATCCTTCCATGAAACAGGAGTCATTTGCCATAGTTTTGCAATTGAAAGTTCTCTAATACTGATGTCAGAATTCTCCATCCTACAATTTTGACACAAGGAAGCACCCATAAGTTTCTTTGACATAAAGCTTGTATGTGATTTCTTCAGTGTTGGAAGGTTTCATCATCTCAATTGTTTCCTGATGTATCTTAATTTATTCTAATTTTTGCTAGCATCACTTTTATTTCCTCTCTGTTGCCAAATTTATAGATCATACATTTATTTGAAACTCCATTAATTTCTGTTTAATAGGGTAGATTATCTACATCATGCAAAGTTAAGCGTATTTGCTAAACTTTATACCTAACATATATTTTTTTACTTTTAGCTTGTATTAGAGGAAATTTGACTTGCTGAATTTAAATGGTATTTGATGAAAATTTATTAGACATTTTATAAGCTAAAGCATACATCAACTGCAAATTTTTTTTTTAAGAAAACCAATGAGTTTCTCACAATATTTAACCTTTCTGCATTATGAGGTACAGGATGCATTATGAGACTACTGATGTCATGGATTTACATCATCAGCTTTTCCCTGCAGGCTTATCTACTCACATACATGCATGACAGAACATGTTTTTCAGCCTATTCAACAATAGTAACATAAAATTTTGATTAGTGAGAGTCCCAGTGTGGATGGTGGAGAAGAGGGTGGACTGGGGCCACAAGTTCTATCTTACCACCCACAAAACAATTCTAAATCTGTATGACCAACGTGCTAATTATAAAAGATGCCATCTGTGATGTTCACTCAAGGAAATAGGATTTGGGTGAACTAATAAAGTTGAGATGAGGACAGCACACAGCCTGCAATTAGGCATGGGGTATTATTAGTCATGGCTGCTAAAGGCAACGAGAAAAAAAAAATGTTAGTGGGGAAGAGGAAGGTACATGGCTAGTGTGAAATACTGCTGGCTACAGAGTGAAAACCATTTGGTCTTAAGAAAGCATATCTTATCAGGCCCTGTGGTTGTTGAGAAATTGGAGAATTGATTGATTACCCTTCACGACCGATGGACTGTGTGGAATGTACCAGATGAGCATTGATGTAAAACAGCTGTTTGTGTATTCCAACGCCAGCATCTAGGAGGCCAAATACAATTAAGATGCTCTGCCATAAAACAAAGACATCATTGTAATCATCAGGATGCTTTTTACACATTGTCCAAAGATCATTGTGTAATTGTCTGACCCTCCTGATAAATTCTTTTCTGCAGCTGAGCCAGTTCTTCTGAGAAATTAAACATGATTTAATCTTGAGAGACTGAATGACTTACACATTAGTAGCCATGCAAGGCAGGCTCAGTGGTGGAAGAAGGAGTACTGCTCCAGCACTCCAGCTCAGTAGCCTCTCCGCGCCTTCTTCTCTTGTTCAGTGGCATCACAACATCCTCACCACTGTCCCCCAATACCACGCTTTAATCCCTGAGGATGTTAGAGAAATTCTAAACTGTGTGTTATTGTCATTATTTGTGTTTCATAAATGTTTCTAAGATGTTTCTACAACGTCTACACAGTAAATCAGCTAGCTTATAGTCAGCCTCGTTAATTACAGCCCACAGACAATTGAACAGAAACCCTTTTCAGGAAGAAAGATTCTGCAATAAATTAATAATAACTGGGTTTATAAAAAAAGTCTTGACCAGACTAATCTTGGTTAAACCAACCTAGTCAAATTTTCCTTGCCTTTTGAAGTTTGAATTCATCATTAATTAGAATTAGAGTGGAAATTTAAACTCCAGACCAGATGAACGTTTTAAGTTCCACATTCTCTAGCAGGCGAAGCACATTTGAATCTTTTATCCTTAATTCAGCTCTCCAACACCTTTTACAGGTTCTGTTGTTTACTTGAAGGTAATAAGAAACTTTCAAAGATATTACCTGGAAAACCATTTGTAAAAATCTGCTATAAATTTAATATTTAATTCAAAGTATTTCTGTCCTCGGATTTAAAAACTTCTTGTTTAGGAGAAAAATTGCTTACTTTACATTTAAATCATTTTAATTTTTTTTTTTAATAACCATTTGTCTAGGAAGTTTCAGGAAGTGCTAGTGAGGTGTTACTGAAACCAGATTGTCATGTAAAAAACTGACACATCTTTGTACGAGTTTAAGACTTTTTGCAGATCACCTCTCAATCATCTACCACGATAAACAGGAGCACTAAAACTCATGGTAATTTCTGCTGCTCTCTAGCTGTGTCAGGGAAAGGGTTGCAGTGTTTGAGACGGACAGATGAAGCCCTTTTCTGTAACCAGGAACCAAGAAATAAAAGGTCACTCTTTGGGGAATGGGAAAAAAGTTGTATCTGGTTGAGAGCAGAGAGTAAAGGGGAATGAAGGTTGAGCTGTAGAGCTTTATTTATCTTTAAAGCTAAAGGTTCAGAGCTTGGTTTTCACTCGATAGAAGGGTACAGATTATGGTTTTCTTCTGCAGCTTCAGATCCACTATAACAATGGACAGGCCTGTGGAGATTTCACCAGCAATTCCTAGGCTGTCATCATGAAACACAGAATTGGGGTAATATCGGTAAGACAGTTTGACTTAATGTGGAGAAGTACTGTACAGATGAAGGAATAAGCTCTCCACCCACCCATGTATTTTAACCTAAGTAAATTCTTTAATACTATATGTTACATTCTTTTATCTATGTAATACCATGGTTAGAGGGATTTTTTTTTTAATCTTGTGTGAACACTTACTAATTTAGCAGTTCAGTTTCCTAAAATATATGTGTTTTCCCCTTATATGCACCTTTAATTGCCTCAGAGCATTTTCATTGCTTTCAACCCTATCTGTTTCAACTTGAACTTAGATACTATTTTTAACCAAAGTGTTAATTGCCCAATTAATACCAGAGGGCTTCTCCAATAGCAATTTATGGCTCCCATGCAACAATTAATTTATCCTGGCCTTAAGTGAAGAGGGACTAAAAAGCCTCTTGATGAAAGTGAAAGTGGAGAGTGAAAAAGTTGGTTTAAAGCTCAACATTCAGAAAATGAAGATCATGGCATCTGGTCCCATCACTTCATGGGAAATAGATGAGGAAACAGTGGAAATAGTGTCAGACTTTATTTTTTTTTGGTCTCCAAAATCACTGCAGATGGTGACTGCAGCCATGAAATTAAAAGATGCTTACTCCTTGGAAGAAAAGTTATGACCAACCTAGATAGCATATTCAAAAGCAGAGACATTACTTTGCCAACAAAGGTCTGTCTAGTCAAGGCTATGGTTTTTCCAGTCGTCATGTATGGATGTGAGAGTTGGACTGTGAAGAAAGTTGAGCACCGAAGAATTAGAATTGATGCTTTTGAACTGTGGTGTTGGAGAAGACCCTTGAGAGTCCTTGGACTGCAAGGAGATTCAACCAGTCCATTCTGAAGCAGATCAGCCCTGGGATTTCTTTGGAGGGAATGATGCTGAAGCTGAAACTCCAGTACTTTGGCCACCTCATGAGAAGAGTTGACTCATTGGAAAAGACTTTGATGCTGGGAGGGAATGGGGGCAGGAGGAGAAGGGGACGACAGAGGATGAGATGGCTGGATGGCATCACTGACTCGATGGATGTGAGTCTGAGTGAACTCCGAGAGTTGGTGATGGACAGGGTGACCTGGCGTGCTGCGATTCATGGGATCGCAAAGAGTCTAACACGACTGAGCGACTGAACTAACTAACTAATAGTTTCCTCTTGCACTCTCCAGCTCTCCCTAAAGGAATGACCATGCCTAGCCCCAGCTGCTTTTAATTCTTTCACTTACAGCTGTTCCCCTTGAGTGAGGGTTACACTCACACTTAAAGGACACAGATTCTTATTATTTAGGAAACAATTTTTAAAGGACTATGACACAATACAAAATCTCATTATATAGTTCAAAAGATGGTGAGTGTGGTGAGGGTGAAAGATAAAGCCGTAATATTTGTGGAACCCTTACATGCATCAGAAATTCTGCAGAGCACTTGTCATATGCTCTAATAGTTAATGTTTACAATACTTACATTATCCCATTTTAGAAAAGAGGAAATAGAGGCACAGGCTCACAACTTATAAGAGGAAAAACTAGTAACTGAGTGGAAATAGCTCAACACTAAGACTTGCGCTGTTAGGAGGTAAAAGAAAGAGGGGATTCAGCATTGAGTGAGAGCAAGATGACTTCTGGACAAAATAGAAAAGAGAGTGGAGCTGATGCTGTGTTCACATCTCGGAGCGAGCCTCTATATTTCGTCATTTGTGAGTTCGGTACTGCAGGTTCAAATATTATTTATTGGAAGGCAAAGGTCTGTAAGCAAAACAGCGCTATGAAATAACCCAAAAAGAACTTCCCAAGGCTTTTCTGGAGAACCTCACATTCAGAACAAACAATTGAGGACAAAATTTAGGCTTGATTGCAGGGATTCCTTAGAATGATATGCTGGATTTTTTTTTATTTAAAGGAACTTTGATCTCCTTCCCACTTCAGAAAAGCTTTTAAGGCTCCAAAAAGGATTGCTGAAAAAGCAAAGATTTGGGTAATGTCTGTCTTACTTATTTTTTCATTAATTCGAATGAATCACCCCCGTAAAAACGCAATTCTGTCTCTGCTTTTGATAATTATTTGAGATAAGATTTGTGGTCAGATATTTTCAACTAAAGTAAGTGGCTGCATTGCTCTTATAAACACACAGTGGATACACTTATTGATCTCATGTACTAATTAAAAAGCTTGAAAAACCTGGGCAGGAAAACATGGTTCAACAGAACACTCTGAAAGGTTATTTTAATAATAATAATAATAATGATGATAATGGAAGCTGACACTTATCGAGGGCTTTCTACATACCAGGGACTTTTTGAACTGGTTCAAGTTCATATAATTCAAGTTCAAGTTCATATAATTCTCTTTAATCCTTATAATGTCATACATGATATACATGGTAAGTACTAGTATCCCTACTTAACATATAATAAGTGAAATAAATTCTCCAAAACAAAACTGGGTTCAGATGCAAGAGCCTTCTTAACAACTATGCTATGCAAGAACCCCATTTATTTTTGTGGGTTCAGTTAATTAAGTCTTCAGGTTTATAAAGGTCATGGTTTCTGTAATATGGAAAGATATCTAAGCATTCTGACAGAAAAGAAATTTTAAACAGATTGTCAGAGCCCTAAAACTTCTTGGAAAGAATACCACATGATAGTCTGGAATGGTCTGCCAGTTCTTCTGTAAAGCAAATATTTTAGGTTTTGTGGGTTACACAGTCTCTATTGCAACCATTTGGTCATTGTAACACAAAAGCAGCTATAGACAGTGTGTAAACTAATGACCATGTGTATTCCAAAAATCTTTATTTACAAAGGCAAGCAGTGGGCCATAAGGGACCCAAGTACCATAGTTAGCCAACTCCTGATACAGGGATTGGTTTTCATGGCATGATCAGGAGCATCACAGGGCATGTGTTAGAAATTGGGGACCTTTACTCTAGACCTACTGAATCAGTTACTATGGGGACCTGACTTCTGTGTTTTAGCAAGCCCTCCTGGTGATTCTGATTCATGCTACAGTTTGAGCACCACTGTTCTAGTGAAAGGGAACTAATGTTTGTTGAGTGCATGCTTTGTGCCAGTTGCTTCCAGTATTTTATTCTCGTTGAGTCCTTACACTGATCCTTTCAATTACGTATTACTCCTTATTTTACAGTTGGTGCCACTAGGGCTCCAGGAGGTTAAATGACTTGGCAAAGATTGAAAAGACATTAAATAGTAGAGCTGAGATTCAAACCAATGGCTGCCCAACTCCAAAACATACCATTGCTAACATAGCTCCAAAATAATTTTGAAGATCAATCCATTCCCACCTGCTGAATTTACAGTTGAAGAAATTATGAAGCAAATGGATTAGAAAGATTTATCCTAGCCTACTACTCATTGTCCCCAGTTCCGTATTTTTTCCTTGAACCATGCTGAAACTTAAAGCAAGCAGAAATCTCCTTTAAATACTAGGCCAAATGTGATTACTCTTGAACAGGCAATTCCAGGCTGTGCCTGGAATGATAGCCTCTGCTTCTCCCAAGGAAAGTCTAACAAGTTTTGTGCTGCTAAGGCAGATACTAGAATTTCCTAGCCATTGCACCATAATTTGGACCTATGAGCATAGTTATAGAGTTTTATCTAGCCTGTCCTCAGTTCCCGCATGTAGAGACAGAAAGGTGATTTCAAATGTGTGTTTAAGATACGATGGAGAAGGAGGAAAGGTATTTATTGAATTTCTATGAATGCTAGAAATTATTCTATCCACTGTGTATATTTTAGCTCAGATAATCCTTTCAAGAACCAGTGGAGGTAAGAATTATCCTATTATAGAGGTAAATAAACTAAAAGGTAAAATAAATGTAATTGAATGGCTAATGTCCCTTAAGTATCTGCACTTTATGTAACTCAGAGCTCTTTCTTCTTTCTCATGTTGTCTGCTGCCATATTTTGGATACTCCTTAGGGCTTCCCTCGTGGCTCAGACAGTAAAGAAGCAGCCTGCAATGCAGAAGACTTGGGTTCAATCATTGTGTCAGGAAGATCCCCTGGGGAAGGGAATGGCAACCCACTCCAGTATTCTCACCTAGGAAATCCAGTGGACAGAGGAATCTGGCAGACTACAGTCCACGGGGTCATAAAGAGTCAGACATGACTGAGTGACTTTCATTCACTCTACTAAATGACCTTAGTTGTGTTTTCATAATGGAGGAAGGTAGTCATGTGTCATCTATCCTAACTAGTACTGTGATATCTTAGAAAGTACAGTGAGTTTTTGAAAGGCTTTGTGCTGAAATTTTGATTTTTATTTTCAAAGGAGATATTTAAAAAAAAAATTTATGCAAGTAAAACCAACTCTGAAAATACGAGCAAAAGCAATTGAATAGGAATGAATTTGAAGGATGCTTATTAACACTCCTCAGAATTTAGCATTTTGTACCTTAATACAAATCACTTTGTTATGACATATTTCCCTTCTCCCAGTTTCAGTGTTTTTTCATACATAACACTTAAAAGTCCCAGCCAGAGACCCATAAAGCAATATTTTCCCCCGTGTAATGGTTTCCTGCACATAGAGTTCAAAAACCTTGTCTCCTGGAAAACATTATAAAGAACTTCCACAGTATTAGAATGTAACTTACACTGCTTAAAGATCAGTAATGTTACTTGAACATATCCCCATGTTTAAAACACCTCTTCCTGTAGTTGTCTTTCCATAGGTTATAATATCATACTCCTCCAAAATATTTTAAAAGGAAAATGAAGTGTGAAATTCCTGCCTACAAACAATATATTTTGAACAAAATCCAACTAAGGATATTTTTAAAGCTTTGTTTCACAATGAACTTGAAAAATGAAGAAAATGCCCTCCCCCCTTTCTGTAAGTTAATGTGTTAGTTTCCCAAGGTGGCCATAATAAAGTATGGAAAATATGTGGCTTAAAATGACAGAAATGTCATAAACAAAATGAAAAGACAACCCACAGTCTGGGAGAATATATTTGCAAGTGATGCTACCAACAAAGGATTAATTTCCAAAATACACAAATAGCTCAGAAAGCTTAATATCTAAAAAACAAACCACCCAATCAAAGAATGGGCGGAAGACATAAATAGATATTTCTTCAAAGGGCACATACAGATGGCCAACAGGCACATGAAAAGATCATCAACATCGCTAGTTATTAGAGAATGCAAATCAAAGTTTCAATGAGGTTATCATCTCACACCAGTCAGAATGGCCATTGACAAAAAGTCTACAAACAATAAATGCTGGAGAGGATGTGGAGAAGGGGAAGCCTCCTACATTGTTGGTGGGAATGTAAATTGGTACAGCCATTATGAAAAACAGGATGGAGGTCCCTCAAAAAACTAAAAATAGAATTACCATATGATGATCCAGCAATCCCACCCCTGGGCATATATCCAGAGAAAATTCTAATTCAAAAAGGTACATGCAGTCCAATGTTCATAGCAGCACTATTTACAGCAGCCAAGACATGGAAGCAACCTAAACGCCCATTGACAGGTGGATGGATAAAGAAGATGTGGTACCTGTATGCAATAGAATATTACTCAGCCATAAAAAAGAATGAAATAGTACCATTTGGAGCAATGTGGATGGACCTATAGGTTATCATACCAAGTGAAGTCAGTCAGACAGAGAAAGACAAACCTTGTATGATAGCACTTTTATGTGAAATCTAAAAAAAAATGATTCAAAATGAACAAAAGAGAAATAGACTCACAAACTTAGAAAAAAAAACTTATGGTTACCTGCTGGGAGCCAGCGTGAGGAACTCCGCCCGTGGCAAAGGTCATGAGGAAGGAGGCTTTGCATTACGCAAAGGCGGGATCAAACCTCAGGAGACCCCCTGTTCCTGAGCATCTACCCTCAAAACCAGAGTCTGCCTACTTTACTGTTTTATGCTCTCACATATACCTCTGACTTTAAGGTGGTTGTCCCCCACCACCTCTCTCGGAGAAGGAGTTAACTTGCAGCTCCAGTCAATAAAAATTCCTGGGTGTGACAAGAGTGTTTCAACTTACAAACTCCTCTGCTCTCTAGCCTGCCTGAACAGGTTCATCCGGCCACATGTGATTGTTTACAGCCTCCCAATCATGAGAGGCACAAGATGCTTTAAACTCTCTAAATACAGACTCTTTTGAGAAGTTAGAAAATTATTAGTATAGTATAGTGGGTTGATTAGAAATTATATTGGTGAAGGGTTTTTCATTTGTTGAGCCAATATTTGCTGCTAAATCTCCATATTCCCTGCCCTTATAATGAACATAACTAGCATATAGGAGAAGATTAATCATGTTAAACCTTAGGCTAAGTAAATTCCTTTCTTGATTATAACCCCCTGCACCCTCACCCTATAGGAATACAACTTTATCTGGTACCTTTGGAGGGTGGTGTCTAGTTTAAGAAAAAATCACCCCTGGAAAAAAATAAGTTTTCTGGTTGACTGACCGTTATCAGAAAGGGCCATAAAATGTCAGCAGGCCTCATGCCCAGAAGATGATGTAAAACCCCTAAGACCTTTGTATACATTTATATGAAATACCTGATTTTGAGAAGGTTAAGGTATGCTGACCCCACATGACGCTGTATTCATCCCTATGTATAACAAAAAGTATATAAGCAAACCTGAAAATAAAGATAACAGATCAGTTTCTGGAAAGACTGATTCCCCTGTGTCGTTCTTTCTTGTTCTCCGCTTTTCTGGCTGAATTCTCATCTGGAGCATGGGTACTCGCCAAACCTGCTAATTTTGCCCTGGCTTCCAAGACTCACGCGAGAGGGAGTCCAAGGCAGGGCACTCTGATATTCAAGTGAGCACCCGTGGCCTACGTAGGTAGTGCAAACTCTTTGTCTTGGAGTTTTATTGGTATTCCGCGTAAACCAAGTTATTCAGCCTCTTTTTCTTCACTAATTTTCTTACTACACTATTCTTTTCTAATCTTTCTTTTACTTCTAATTAAATAGCTTTTTCCTAGAATGCCGATTCCGTCTCCCCTTCGAATTACCCTGGATCCACCAGGGCTAGACCCTGGCAGTTACCAAAGGGGATAGCAGGGAGGAGGGGTGAGATAAATTAGGAGTTTGGGATTAACATATATACACTGCTGCTGCTGCTATATAAAATAGGTAAATAGCAGGGACCTACTGGATAGCAGGGCTTCCCTGGTGGCTTAGAGAGTAAAGCGTCTGCCTGCAATGTGGGAGACCCAGGTTGGATCCCTGGGTCAGGAAGATCCCCTGGAGAAGGAAATGGCACCCCACTCCAGTACTCTTGCCTGGAAAATCCCATGGACGGAGGAGCCTGGATGGCTACAGTCCATGGGGTCACAAAGAGTCGGACACGACTGAGTGACAGCATGTTTGACTGGATAGCATGGACTTCCCTGGTGGCTCTGCCTACAATGCAGGAGATCTGGGTTCAATCCCTGGGTCAGGAAGATCTCCTGGAGAAGGAAATGGCAACCCACTCCGGTATTCTTGCCTGGAAAAATCCCATGGACAGAGCAGCCTGGTGGGCTACAGTCCATGGGGTCGCAAAGAGTCAGACATGACTGAGCTACTTCACTTTTTTTCTTTCACTGTATAGCATAGGGAACTATACTCATATCTTGTAATGACTTATAATGGAAAAGAATCTTAAAAAGAATTTTATAACTGAATCACTTTGCTGTATACTTGAAACTAACACAACATGGTAAATTAACTATACTTTAAAAATGACAGAAATATATTCTCTTACAGTTCTGAAGTCTTCAAGTCCAAAATCAAGATGTAGGCAGGCCCATACTCTCTATGTGAAATACTAGGGAAGAATCTTTGCCTCTTCCTGGCTTGCCTGGAGAATCCCAGGGACAGCGGAGCCTGGTAGGCTGCCATCTATGGGGTCACACAGAGTCAGACACGACTGAAGCGACTTAGCAGCAGCAGCAGCTTCTAGGAGTTTTGCTGTTCCTTGCTTTCAGCTGCAGCCTCTAGTCTCTGCCTCCACTGTCACATGCCCTGCTTTGCTGTGTATCTGTCTCTGTATCTGACTATCCCTCTCCTTTTTCATGTACAGACACCAGCCATTCTATTTAGGGCTCACTCTAATATGCTTCATTGTAACTTGATTATATTTGCAAAGACCCCATTTCCAAACAAGGTCACATTCACAGGTACTGGGATCTAGGAATTCTCTTAGCTTCTTGGGGAGACACAATTCAGACAACCACAGTTGTCATAAATATACGTTGCTTCAGCCATGAGAATACCTCCAAGTACTTCAAAGTCATTGCTTATACAAGAATTAATTTATTATTTTCTAAAAGAAAAACTTGGCCAGTAGTCAGATTTTCAGTTAATAACTGACTTGAGGTGTACTTACTGCATCTGGTTGGCATGTATGAAGCTACTGTTTGGCATTTTAAAACATTATCGTTCTTATTAATTTGTCTCCTTAAAATTGTTCAATAACAACAATAATAGTTTAATAATATCTATAGATTAAGATCTTATGTGCCCAGCACATATGTAATGCTATTATTCTTTTAATTCTTGTGACAATCCTATGAAGTCAGTACAGTTAGGACTCATACTTTACAAATGAGAAAACTGAGGCCCTGTGACATTGAGTAGTTTGTCCATAGTCACACAGTGAGTAATAACTGATGAGGCCGGGATTCAAGTTTCAACATTGGCTGACATCTGTTTCTTTGGTGAAGAGTACCTGTTTCCTTCCACTGAGGCGGATGAGCACACAAGGGCAGTTTGGACTGAAATGATGGGGTGCCAGCAGGGTACCTTTCTGCAGAGTCTCCTGTGCCAAAGTAGCTGGAACGGGTGTGTTTTCCTGCTGTTCATTCAATAGCAGAGGTGTGTTGAGCACACTTTCCATGGGTGAAGTACCAGAAATTGAAGTCACTCAATCAGTCAATATACAAACAAGTAAATAAAACACAGACTTTAAAGCAGCCTACTATCAATGGTCACCAACCTAGCTTAAAGAATTATGATTATTTCACCTTCTGCTATAACCTTCAAGGCACATGATAGCACTTAAAAAAAAATATGTTCTGTAAAACAAAAGAAAAACTAAAGTAGAACAATGTGGATGGATCACCAAACCAACTGAGCAGGAGACAGACAAGAGAATATATAGTATATGGTTCCGTTTATATGAAGTTCTGGAGAAGGTAAACTATAGAAATAAAACCAGTTGCTGCCTGGGGCAGGGAAGGGAAGGAAACTGACTGTGGTGGAGCAGGAGAGAATTTTCTAGGGTGATAGAAACATTCCCTATCTCTGGGGTAATGGTTTTACAGGAATATGCATTTGTCAGAAACATTAGATGGTATATACTTGGAGTGAAACATTTAAAAAACATGTCTATGGAATCCATTCTCCTCTGCTTAGTAAATGGCAAATCCAGGTAGCTTGATCACAGTCCAGTTTCTTTCTAGAATGTTGTACTGATGTGTGTTTTCCTGGTGTTCATTGACCACTTGCACAAATATTTGTTTATTTAGCTCTTTAGTAGATATTGATTACTATTTGCTCATCTTTCATCAGGAAGAAAACTTCTAGGAATCACACAGAGGTTGTTAGTACCAAAGAGTTACTGAAGTTTCCCTGTATTTCTGAAGTTTTCTCAAGTAAATTTCCATGCACTGGAATCATTTGGCTTATTTCTTAGCAAAGGGAATACTGCAGTGGTTTTTTATAAAATGAAGTTTCCTTCCTGGGAAAGTAACTTTTTCCCTAAGTAATATAGAGAATTGGAGAAATTTATAAATTTTTAGAAATATGATTTCAAATAGTTGTTTTGGCACTTTATGTTTTATTTCAATTGCTTTGGCCATTCTTAAGCAAACATTTGAGAATTCCTGTGAAATATAACATGCTGTGGCTATTTAAAAGTTGATTTTATTACATCATTCTTCTCCTAATCATCTTGGGTTGATGATTTCATATTTGATTTGGAAAATATCCCAGTTTACCCATTCAGATAATAATGTCTAGGCATACTGATATTGATTTTTTTTATTCACTTACAACAGACTTGCATACTTATTCTAAAATTGACATACATGCTTTCACATATGTATGGTTGGAAACTATTTAATCATGACATTATGACAATTCTGTTTGGAAACTGTTTTTACTTAAAAGTCACACATTGAGTTATGTTTGGAAAATGTTGACATTTAATATGAAAAAATACAGCCTATTTTGAAATATTCCTTAAGAGACTGGATTAGGAAAAGGACTTGTTGAGGGACAGCTAGGGTGAGTATTGAGAAAGGAATAGGTGAATAATCTTTAAAATATATTTGAATATAAAAGGAATCCTAGACAGAAGATAAGCTGAGAAGCACAGAGAAAATAAGACATGTGGCAGAAGAAAGGATGCTTTCAGCACATCCTTTCAATACATGCTTTCAGTATGAAGCTCTCCCTTAAGAAGACTGTCATGAGGACAGCTATCCCATTTGAGGAAGGAATCGAATTTGTTATAGGAAATGTTACATTTCTGCCAGCATCCATTAGGTTCTGAGCACAGCATGCCAAGTTCTCGCTGTTACTTTTTTCAACGTCACATTCATCTCCCCCAGTGGTCCCATCCCGTGGTGAGCTCTATCTTCTAAAGTCCCTTAGCCTGTGCTGTCTGCAGCACTCATGTAGCATGCAAGATGAGTCTTTGTGGTAAACTTTATGATCTTTGGAGGCCAGCAATGGTGATTTTTCAGATTTGTATCCCTGGAACCTAGGACAGTGTTGATATAGAGCAGGTCCTACTCAGAGATGATAAAGGGTTATCGATAGACTACAACACCTACAACGCCTCTACATCTTCCCACCCAGCATGACAGCACTTGGTATTTGCCGCTCTGTAGGGTAGTGGTTCATTTACAGGGTAGAATTCTGCTCTAGGCTGTAAGATTCTTGAGGGTGGAGATGTTTTATTCACTTCCTTCCTCTCAATGTCTAGCACATCGTAAGGATCTAAGAAGTATATATACAAATGTATGAGTGAGGGAACTGAATTGGGAGAGATGGTTTTGTTAGTCCTCTACAACTGTTTGTTCAAAAATATTGAGCAAATGACCTAACATCTCTGTGTCTTAGTTTCTTTATACACACACACACACACACACACACACATATATATATAAAATGAAGATATAGGATTTGATAATAATTAACGACCCCTTCCAGCTCAAAAAATGTATGATTTGATGATCATGGTAATAGCTTAAAATAGAAAAATGCTCTAGTTCAAATACTGTTAGTAAGCTAGATGATATTAGCTCTTAGAAATTGGTTTTCTCCTAGCTGCAAACCTCTCATCACCTGGAACTCTAAGGACTCCAGACAGATGAACTTGCTGAATATTTGTGGGATGACACTATATCATATCTGAATGGTCTAGAGGTTTCCCCTACTTTCTTTAAGTCTGAATTTGGCAATAAGGAGTTCATGATCTGAGCCACAGTCAGCTCCCGGTCTTGTTTTTGCTAACTGTATAGAACTTCTCCATCTTTGGCTGCAAAGAATATAATCAATCTGATTTCAGTACTGACCATCTGGTGATGTCCATGTGTAGAGTCTTCTCTTGTGTTGTTGGAAGAGGGTGTTTGCTATGACCAGTGCGTTCTCTTGGCAAAACTCTGTTAGCCTTTGCTCTGCTTCATTCCGTACTCCAAGGTCAAATTTGCCTGTTACTCAAGGTGTTTCTTGACTTCCTACTTTTGGATTCCAGTGTGCTATAATGAAGAGGACATCTTTTTTGGGTCTTAGTTCTAGAAGGTCTTATAGGGCTTCAGCAAACTGTTCAGCTTCTTCAGCATTACTGATCAGAGCATAGACTTGGATTACTGTTATATTGAAAGGGTTGCCTTCCAATTATACAGTGGAAGTGATGAAGAGATTCAAGGGATTAGATCTGATAGACAGAGTGCCTGAAGAAATGTGGACAGAGATTCGTGACACTGTACAGGAGGCAGTGATCAAGACCATCCCCAAGCAAAAGAAATGCAAAAAGGCAAAATGGTTGTCTGAGGAAATAGCTGAGAAAAAAAAAGACATGAAAGGCAAAGGAGAAAAAGTAAGATATACCCATTTGAATGCAGAGTTCCAAAGAATAGCAAAGAGAGAAAAGAAAGCTTTCTTCAGTGATCAATGCAAAGAAATAGAGGAAAACAATACAATGGCAAAGACTAGAGATTTCTTCAAGAAAATTAGAGATACCAAGGGAAAATTTCATGCAAAGATGGGCACAATAAAGAACAGAAATTGTGCAGACCTAACAGAAACAGAAGATATAAAGAAAAGGTGGCAAGAATACACAGAAGAATTATACAAAAAAGATCTTCATGACCCAGATAATCATGATGGTGTGATCACTTACCTACAGCCATACATCCTGGAATGTGAAATCAAGTGGGCCTTAGGAAGCATCACTACAAACAAAGTTACTGGTAGTGATGGAATTCCAATTGAGCTATTTCAAATCCTAAAAGATGATACTGTGAAAGTGCTGCACTCAATATGCCAGGAAATTTGGAAAACTCAGCAGTGGCCACAGGACTGGAAAAGGTCAGTTTTCATCCTAATCCCAAAGAAAGGCAATGCCAAGGAATGCTCAAACTACTGCACAGTTGCACTCATCTCACATGCTAGTAAAGTAATGCTCAAAGTTCTGTGAGCCAGGCTTCAGCAATACATGAACCATGAACTTCCAGACGTTCAAGCTGGTTTTAGAAAAGGCAGAGGAACCAGAGATCAAATTGCCAACATTTGCCAACATTGCCAACTGGATCATCAAAGAAGCGAGAGAGTTCCAGAAAAACATCTACTTCTGCTATATTGACTAGGCCAAAGCCTTTGACTGTGTGCATCACAACAAACTATCAAAAATTCTGAAGGAGACGGGAATACCAGATCACCTGAGCTGCCTCTTGAGAAACCTGTATGCAGGTCCAGAAGCAACAGTTAGAACTGGACATGTAACGATAGACGGGTTTCAAATCAGAAAAGGAATACATCAAAGCTGTATATTGTCACCATGCTTATTTAACTTACAGGAAGAGTACATCATGCAAATACGGGGCTGGATGAAGCACAAGGTGGAATCAAGATTGCTGGGAGAAATATCAATAACCTCAGATATGCAGATGACTCCACCCTTATGGCAGAAAGCAAAGAACTAAAGAGCCTCTTGATGCAAGTGAAAGAGGAAAGTGGAAAAGTTGGCTTAAAACTCAACATTCAGAAAACTAGATCATGGCATCTGGTCCCATCACTTCTTCATGGCAAATAGATGGGGAAACAATAGAAACAGTGAGAGACTTTATTTTCTTTGGCTCCAAAATCACTGCAGATGGTGACTGCAGCCATGAAATTAAAAGATGCTTGCTCCTTGGAAGAAAAGTTGTCACCAACCTAGACAGCATATTAAAAAGCAGAGACACTACTTTGCCAGCAAAGGTCCATCTAGTCATAGCTATGTTCCTTCCAGTTATCATGTATGGCTGTCTGAGTTAGACTATAAAGAAAGCAGAGCGCCGAAGAATTGATGCTTTTGAACTGTGATATTGGAGACTCTCTCTACTCTTGAAAATACCTTGGACTGCAAGGAGATCCAATCAGTCAATCCTAGAGATCCAATCAGTCAATCCTAAAGGAAATCAGTCTTGATTGGAAAGACTGATGCTGAAGCTGAAACTCCAATACTGTGGCCACCTGATGTGAAGAACTGACTCATTTGAAAAGACCCTGATGGTGGGAAGGATTGATGGCTGGAGGAGAAGGCGACAGCAGAGGATAAGATTGTTGGATGACATCACTGACTCGATGGACTTGAATTTGAGTAAGCTCCAGGAATTGATGATGGACATGGAAGCCTGGAGTGCTGCAGTCCATGGGGTTGCAAAGAGTCGGGCACAACTGAATGACTGAACTGAACTGAACTATATCATAAATAGTTAATCATCAGGAAAAGACTAGAGACCCCAAACCCTGGAGGACAGATATGAGAAGGTAGTTCATTCCAATAGTTCAGCAAATGAAGCAAATTATTTAAGACTTTTAACCAAAGGCTAATTTTCTAAGCACCCTCAGTTACTATCATTGCCTGCTCAGGAAGAACATTATTTGGTTTGAGAAATTCTTTAAACTGGTAGGTAGAGAAACCTTGCATATCCTGCATACATTTGCTAAGTGCTATGTACCCACACTGTTATAAGCTCTTTGTGTATTATAACTTATTTAATTCTCATAACAGCCTCATTTGACTGAGGCAAAGATAGCCAAGGTTACCCAGCTAATAAATGAAAGAAAATGTGAAAGTATTGTTTGCTCAGTCATGTCCAGTTCTTAGTGACCCCATGGACTGTAGCTTGCCATTGGGAATTCCATGACTCCTTTCTCCATGGAATTCTCCAGGCAAGAATCCCGGAGTGGATTGCCATTCCCTGCTCTAGCGGATCTTCCCAACCTTGGGCCTGAACCCAGGGCTGTGCATTGCAGGCAGATTCTTTACCATTTGAGCCACCAGGGAAGGCAGGGTTCAAATCCTCACTGACCCCAAAAGGATGTTAAAATGATGCAGCTCTTATAGAAATCTCACTTTCTTAGGCGTGGGTATGGGGGTGTCAAAAATGATTAATTTACACTTTAAGACAACAAGGATTTATTACCTTCATTCCAAACAGCTCTGCCTATGAGTAGACTATAGAGATGATTTCCAGACTCTTTGCATTTGTTTGGAAAGCCAGTTACCATTCCTCAGAAACTGACAATGGGATTGCCCTAACGGATGATCTGAACTTTATCCAGGTATGGCAGGTCCCAGGAGCAGATCTTGTCTGTCAGAATGTAGCTGTGCTGTCAGTCAGCCTGTTGAGGCAGGGTGGACCCTATTATGAGTTACAGAACTGAGTAAAGGACTTACAGGAGAAGGTCACTCTTTCCTCCAGACAGAAGAGGGAGTGTTTATCAAGTGGCTCTTTGGAGAGGTTTTCCTCTATTGCTTTCATTTTCCAGAGATTCTGTAAACCTTATGATTTGGGACAAAGAACAAGAGTACTTATGGTTTATATTCTTGTCCATATTCCCTTTATAATATGTTCCCATATTCACATTTATAACTGTAAATAAAACTATCACACACAGAGCCCCTTTCTTTGACATAAGCAGAGTTCTCTTCCAAAGTGCTGGCAAGCCTTCTTACTTCTCTTACTGGAACCAAAGTGTTTTGGCCAGTATGTCTGAGTCTTTCGGCAGTATTATTTATAAGAGAATCACACTTATTATTTTGGCTTATATTCCCAAAATATTTGCAGCAATTTCTGAGTAGGATATGCCTACCCCTTGACTTGGAAGACTAAAAACGGCTCATGTGTTTCTCCTTAATGAATTCAATCAGTCCTGGAAAGCTCAAGTATTAAATAAGTAAAGATCTCCCAGAGTTTTGTTAATTCACGTTATTTTCTGATGAAACAGTTGAATTTTCTAGTCATTAAAAAGTATATGTTTGGTATGGAAACCGAATCCTCACCAGGGATTGAATCCCTCCTATGACAGCTAAACAAGGCATTGTTCAGCTTCTGACAACAGCCACAAGGTCTGGGAACTCATTTTCAAAAGAAGAATTTTTCCCCATTTTTTTGACAACTCATTTTTAGAATGTTCTTAAGCTGAATTATTTCTTTAGAGATCCTATCTTCATGAATATTCTTTCTCGCTCTTCTTTGTGGGCTCCTCTTCCTTCACCAAGCTCATAAATTTTGGTGTTTCTCAGAAATCAATATACTTTTCTTATATCACATACTGTCCTTTGACAATCTGTGGTTTCAAGGCTCACCTACATATTGATAGGTATGTCTCAAGCCCGGCCTTTTATGCTGAGCTCCAGGTCATATCTACCTGGCTAACTCACACATAGCTCATGTTCATTTTAACCCAAACTTGTTTTGCTCTTCCTTAGACTTTTGAATTTGGTGAATGATGCTACTACCATCCACTCAGTATTCCTGAGAAGCCAAGAAGTTGTCTTGGGTTTCTCCCGGTCACAGTCCATCAATCATATAGCCCTTTTGATTTTTCCATATTAAAATCTCATGTATTTCTCTGTTTCCCCAACTCCACCACCAAAGGTCTTCATTGTTCTTGACTGATAATTATATTGTCTCTTTGCTTCAGGATTCACCCCTTTAACCTTTCTCCTTAACTTCTTCACCTTAACCTTTAAATTTCTTGACAGCATCTGCTCAGAATTCCTAAATGACTATCTTATGAGAGGATAATCCTAAATACATTTCATGGCATTTACAATCACATAGACACACCCATTGGGATGGCTATGTATAATATATTAAGAACTCCTACAACTCAAAAAACAACTAGTCCAATTAAAAAAAAAAAAATAGGCAGACTTGAAAAAATACTTTCCAGAGAAAATATACAAAGAACAAGCAAGGAAAAGATGAAGAAAATCACTAATCATTCAGTTTAGTACAGTCGCTCAATAGTGTCTGACTCTTTGCGACCCCGTGAATCACAGCACGCCAGGCCTCTCTGTCCATCACCAACTCCCAGAGTTCACTCAGACTCACATCCATTGAGTGCATGATGCCATCTCGCCATCTCCTCCTCTGTCGTCCCTTTCTCCTCCTGCCCCCAATCCCTCCCAGCATCAGAGTATTTTCCAATGAGTCACCTCTTCGCATGAGGTGGCCAAAGTACTGGAGTTTCAGCTTTAGCATCAGTCCTTCCAAAGAAATCCCAGGGTTGATCTTCAGAATGGACAGGTTGGATCTCCTTGCAGTTCAAGGGTCTTCTTCAACACCACAGTTCAAAAGCATCAATTCTTTGGTGCTCAGCTTTCTTCACAGTCCAACTCTCACATCCATACATGACCACTGGAAAAACCATAGCCTTGACTAGATGGACCATAGTTGGCAAAGTAATATCTCTGCTTTTCAATATGCTATCTAGGTTGCTCATAACTTTCCTTCCAAAGAGTAAGCGTCTTTTAATTTCATGGCTGCAGTCACCATCTGCAGTCATTTTGGAGCCCCAAAAAATAAAGTCTGACACTGTTTCCACTATTTCCCCATCTATTTCCCATGAAGTGATGGGACCAGATGCCATGATCTTCGTTTTCTGAATGTTGAGCTTTAAGCCAACACATGTAAGAATCACATTGTACCTTTGAAGAATTGAAATTGCTTCCTTGAGAAATGAATCTGAGGCTGTTATAAAATACACTTTTAGTATACTGTGAAAACATTTAAGTGGATACTGTAACATTAAGACTTGAATGGACTTTGGATAGATTTCTTTTCTTTGGGTATAATTTTTATAAATTATTTTAACCAGGCCAAGAAGTACAGACTCTGTAAAAATAATACATAACATTGTTATTGAAGCCTGAATCTTGCCTTGACCTTGGTTTATATGCTTTAAAATGTTTTAATGTAATTTCAAAGTGGCTATAAAGTTAAAATACTACATAGTGTCCTATATTTCATTCCTAAGCCTCTGTAGGTAACATTTTGCTACATTTGACTTATCCTTCTCTGCATGATATACCCATACACACACACACACACAGAGACAGACACATACTTTTTTTCTGTACCATTTTGAGATTAAATATCAAATATGATGCCCATTTACTTCAGTGTATATGTTCTAAAAACAGTGATGCTGTCCTATATAACTACAGTATCATCATCAAGAAATTAACATTATACAGTTAATTATACATTAATTAACATTGATGTATAATCATCAAGAAATTAACATTGTATCATGTTAACTAATAAATATGATCGTTTATTAGTTCCCAGGTCTGTTCAGTTTCTTTCAGTGTGGAAGAGTTCTTTACTCTTTCCTTATCTTTCATGACTATTTTGAATAATATAGCTGCTGTATAGAATCCTACTGTTTGAATTTGTCTCATGTTTCCTCATTAGATTTAGACTTAACAAAAGTAATCTCTTTCCTTTGCTTCCTTCATCAGCCTCCTCATTTACTGATAGATATCTCCAATTCCAATATGAATAATGTAGCTGCTGTATAGAATCCTACTGTTTGAATTTGTCTCATGTTTCCTCATTAGATTTAGACTTAACAAAAGTAATCTCTTTCCTTTGCTTCCTTCATCAGCCTCCTCATTTACTGATAGATATCTCCAATTCCAATCCAGCACTGTAGAATTTATTTTTCTCTGTCCATATGTGTAGCTCTCTTTCCAACAGTAAGAAATCTGGCTTTCTACTTAACCTTGATGGATTTGTTTACTTAATATTATTACATATAACATTATCTCCTGACCATGAGTGCTTAGCCCCAGTGCTGGTGAACATGTTGGGGGAGCTCCTGTCTCAATGAGTATGCTGGATGAGTCTATGGTC
This sequence comes from Aepyceros melampus, assembly GCA_006408695.1. Taxonomy (NCBI): domain Eukaryota; kingdom Metazoa; phylum Chordata; class Mammalia; order Artiodactyla; family Bovidae; genus Aepyceros; species Aepyceros melampus. The sequence goes on from SJXQ01009315.1 coordinate 89,396, forward strand.
ATATCCCTAGTTACAGGCAGCAGTTGGCAAACATGTCAGGTGATTTCCCCAGCCATGGGAAACATGCCAATTAGAATCCCTTGGAAATATTTAGGTTGAGTCCCTGATAGAATTTCTTGTCATATTCTAGCTTTGGTGAGCATCCTGACTGATCGCCTAGCTCTGGCAAATATGCTTAGTTGAGTCCTGTTTGATCCCTTGGTTTCAAACCTGGCAACACTCTAGTAATGTCTCTAGCCCCAACCAGCTGGGAGGCCTGTATGCTTTCCTGGGACTTTGATATTAAAAGTCATTTCAAGACACTCACTAATATCACACACGACTCTCATGGCAAATATTTTAAATGGTCCAGCTGGATGCTGGGAGGGATTGGAGGCAGGAGGAGAAGGGGCCGACAGAGGATGAGTTGGCTGGATGGCATCACTGACTCGATGGACGTGAGTCTGAATAAACTCCGGGAGTTGGTGATGGACAGGGAGGCCTGGCATGCTGCGATTCATGGGGTCGCAAAGAGTCGGACGTGACTTAGCGACTGAACTGAACTTAATGTTCTTTTTATAGTATCAGAAGGAGTAAGAAACATTTTTCTAAATATAGATGAATGGGAGGAAAGGATTCTGATTCTTAATACAGCAAGAAAATTATTTGACATGTCAAACTAGCTGCCTAGTTATAACTTAACCATTATACTAGTAGTTGCTCACATAGCCTACAGGACAGTAAGGGTATTTGGATTATTCAGTGTGCATAATTATCTCTGCTTTCTAAAATTCATTAATAGAATAGTTTTTAACCATTGAAGTTTTAAACCTCAAGTATTGTTTTCAGAGAGTGGTGACATAGTTTCAGACTCTTGCTCAGGCAGTTAATCAAAACAGTGATAACAACTGTCACTTGCTGAATGCTGTCAAAAAAATTTAGACCTTTACATGCATTTCCTTTCATCTTCACAGTAATCTGGCCAGGTAAGTGCTGTATCCTTATTTTACAGCTGACAGTACAAAGAGGCAGATGACAAGGCAAGTTTTAAAACCACACAAGTAGAACATTGTGGTGCTAAGATTTGTATCCCTCTCTCTTTGACTTCAAACTCTCCTGCTATTGCCTGGTAAAAAAATTCACTGCTCAAGCGTGTATGTATAGGCACATGTATTTATATATATTAGTTTATGGTTTACATATATGTATTTATTTAAGTGAATGATAAATATCATTTGAAAAAAAACTAATTTTCCCCCCCTCCCCACCCATCTTAGTATCTAGTGCTTTTAAAGGCGCTTCCTGGAGAAGAATATCCCTTGCCAATGGAAGATGTTGCAAAACTTCTAAAACCACTACCGTAAGACATTAAAACCGTATAGAATATTCACTCTAAATTTATAAACCAAACTGGTGTGTTCTGTTATGCTGATAAATTTTTTCCACCACAGCAATGTTTGTTCATCTTATCACCGTGACCAAGATGTTTGTAAAACCATTTTAAACCATGTCCTTCACGTAGTGATGAACCTATGTCACAGAAATATGGATGATGAGAGCACAAGGGATGCTCAAGGACAGTTTCTAACAGTGATTGGAGCATTTTGGTGGGTATAGATTATTTTATGGAGTTCTTGATTTTCTTTTGCCGCTTTTGCATACAAATGCAAACTTTGCGTTTCTACTTTAGTGATTTCTTCTAATCCTTGAATGTAGCTATATACTTTTTTTAACAATAGTGAAATGTAACTTGTATTTCCCTTCTTAATTGTTTGAAGAACTAAATTGTTTTCTGCTTAAGGCTTGGCTTCCTAAAGTGAATTTAGTGTATTTCTCTTTGAATTCTGAATCACTTAATAGTTTGACAAGTATGATGAATTAAAGCAAAGTGCAACAAGTCTAATAAATCAGTTGAGTAGTTTATATTCCTAAAGTGAACAAGTTGGCCTTGTCAGTATCTGATTGTTTTATGCAGAGTCACAGTGTGAAATAATACTAAGATATTATAGGGGAGCATATATATGTAATTCAGAACCCTAATACCATTTGGTGGGTAAGCATTTCTGAATCAGCACAGAATATAGTTTTTAAATCTTTGATATACAACACTTAAATGTTTTTCTCTTCAAGCCTGTTTTCAATAACATGGTTAGCTGAAGTGTGATAGCCCCCAAATGAGGCATAATCATATGACACAAATACATTAAAATAAGCTGCTTTTCAAACCAATTTATTTTAGCTGGAATTTTTGAAAGGTGAGAATATTGGCATATACTGCATAGTGAGAATTAAATTTATCATGGAAAGTAATTTTGGAAGCTGCCTAGAATAATCTTAATGTCCAGTGATTTTTTTTTTTGACTATGCTTTTATTGGAATACTTACTTGATATTAAGACATGTACTTAATTTCAGGCACTTAACAAAGGAGGGAAAAAGTACATTCTCTGTAAGAATGGCACTAGTAAACTGCCTTAAAACTTTGCTTGAGGTGAGTTATTCCACTTTAATTATTAGTAAGGTCTCCAGGGACGTTTTAAAAGCAGTCTTTATTTCTATTTGTTAATGGGTAGTTTTTCTCTTAGTATTTCACATTTAACCTCAATTGATCTTTTCCCATAGGCTGATCCTTATTCAAAATGGTCTATTCTGAATGTAAAGGGAAAAGATCTTCCTGTAAATGAAGTATTTCCACAGTTGCTTGCTGATAATCATCACCAAGTTCGCATGTTGGCTGCGGAGTCAATCAATAGGTAATGGGTCAAGTATTCTTGAAGTATCTGGAGTGCTGCAGATAGCAGTTCAATGTCTAGCACAGTTATAGCTCACTAGGGGTGATATTAAAAATAATGATTACTAAGCATAGACTGTATGCCTGGCATTTTTTTTTTCTTAACTTTGACAACTCTTTCACTAGATATGATTATTTTATCTAATTTAGTAACGAAAACTCTGTGGCTTAGACAGATAAAGTAAGTGCCATACATCTAGTAAGTGGTTGAGATGAATGAGATGTGTCTACTCCCAATTAGAGATACAGGGCTTTAGGTATTAGAGAGATTTTACATGAGTTTATAAAATGAAAATTAGCACATTTTACATTTTGCTAATATAATCATATTTATTCAAGTGAACATAAAATTAGGCATTGGAGTGATTCTCCCACAAGAATGTGTTTTATGTTTGAGTACCTAAAGAAGCCTTTGACTGTGTGGATTACAACAAGCTGTAGAAATTCTGAAAGGGATGAGAATACCAGACCACCTCACCTGCCACCTAAGAAACCTGTCTGCGAGTCAAGAAGCAGCCGTTAGAACCAGGCATAGAGCAATGGAGTGGTTCAAAATTGGGAAAGGCATACATCAAGGCTGGTTATTGTCACCTTTCTTATTTAACTTATGTGCAGAGTACATCATGAGAAATTCTGGGCTAGATGACACACAGCTGGAATCAAGATTGCCAAATCAAGATTGTTGAGAAATATCAACAACCTCAGATGTGCAAATTGCACCACTCTAATGGCAGAAAGCAAAGAGGAACTAAAGAGTCTTCTTGATGAAGGTGAAAGAGGAGAGTGAAAAATCTGGCTTAAAACTCAACATTCAAAAAAACTAAGATCACCGCATCTGGTCCCATCATTTATGGCAAATAGATGGGGAAAAAAGTGGAAACAGTGACAGATTTTGTTTTCTTGGGCTCCAGAATCATTGCAGACAGTGACTGTGGCCATGAAATTAAAAGATGCTTGCTCCTTGGAAGAAAAGCTATGAGAAACCTAAATAGCATATTAAAAAGCAGAGACATCACTTTGCCAAAAAAGGTCCATCTAATCAAAGCTATGGTTTTTCTATTAGTCATGTAAACATGTGAGAGTTGGACTATAAGGAAGACTGAGTGCCAAAGAATTGATGATTTCAAAATGTGTTGTTGGAGAAGACTCTTGAGAGTACCTTGGACAGCAAAGAGATTACTGAAGGAAATCAACCCTGAATAGTCATTGGAAGGACTGATGCTGTAGCTGCTTTGGCCACCTCATGCCAAGAGCTGACTCACTGGAAAAGAGCCTGATGTTGGGAAGGATTGAAGGAAAGAGGAGAAGGGAACAACAGAGGATGAGATGTTTGGATGTTATACTAACTCAATGGACATGAGTTTGTGCAAACTTAAGAAGATAGCTAAGGACAGGAAAGCCTGACGTGCTGCATTTCATGGGTTCACAAAGATTCGCACATGATTTAGCGACTGAATAACAATAACAACCTGAAGAAGCAAATATGAAATTTTAGGAACTGCATGTTTAATCGGTTATTAAGTTGATTTTAAAACTCTAGATTGTAACCTACTTCTGCCTTTCCCACCTCACTCTCTTATAAACAAAAATCTCTCTGCTTTATTTTTCTCTATAGCATTTATCACCAATTGAAATATTATATTTTAACACATTTATCTAGGATATGAGCTCCAGAGAGTGTTTGTCTTTGTCTTTTTTCCTGTTTAGCACCTAAAATAACACTTGGAATGTGCCAAGTGTTTAATAATTTGTAGAATCAATGAATATTTGAAAAAAATTACATTACGCTTAAAACATCAAAGCTAAAAATCATTTGAGCAGTTTTTCTGTTCAAATGTAGGTGACCAGTAATTAAAGAACACTGAAGAAATTACAACACAGTCACATAAATACATATGTTAGAAAATATGATGTGTCCAAAATTCCGATATTCTGAAAATAATGTTTTCATAGGTCAGAAACATGTCTAACTCCTCAGGTTTAGGACTATTAGTAAAATCACATTGCATTGTAATGTTTGTTAATGTGTGCTTTATTTCAAATACTTAAAAGAGAAAATATGTACAGAAATTAAAGATCTGGGGTTGCAGAGGATAACAAGTTGAATATAATAAAGCAGTGTAGTGCTGACATTTAAAAAATCTCTTAAGATTCAAAAATGTATAAATTCATGAATGGCATGAACATATTTATTTATTTATTGGTTGTTTACTTGTTAGATATTTAATATTAAGCTGCTGAAGAGAGGTTGGAGAAACTGAATGAGAGAAATACCAAAAAGTTGATACTTTCATATGTTTTGATTAGTATAAAAGGGTAAAAGACAAAATTCGCTAAAGAGTTGTCCTTGAATATGATGGTACTTATGCAAAAAAGCACTAATCAGCTCTCCTCTACCACATAAAAATAATTTTAATGGAACATCAAGACATTAAAGCTAATACCTTTTAGAAGTGAAAGTCGCTCAGTCGTGTCCAACTCTTTGTGACCCCATGTACTGTACAGGCCAGAAAACTAGAGTGGATAGCCTTTCCTTTCTCTAGGGGATCTTCCCTACCTAGGGATTGAAACTAGGACTCCTGCATTGCAGACAGATTCTGTACCAGCTGAGCCTACAGAGAAGCCCAAGAATTCTGGGTAGCCTATCCCTTCTCCAGCAGATCTTCCCAACCCAGTAATTGAACCAAGGTCTCCTGCATTGCAGGCAAATTCTTTATCAACTGAGCTATTGGGGAAGCAATAACTTTTAGTTCAGTTTAGTTCAGTCACTCGGTCATGTCCGACTCTTTGCGACCCCATGAATCACAGCACGCCAGGCCTCCCTGTCCATCACCAACTCCCGGAGTTCACTCAGACTCACGTCCATCGAGTCAGTGATGCCATCCAGCCATCTCATCCTCTGTCGTCCCCTTCTCCTCCTGCCCCCAATCCCTCCCAGCATCAGAGTCCTTTCCATTGAGTCAACTCTTCCCATGAGGTGGCCAAAGTACTGAAGTTTCAGCTTTAGTATCATTCCTTCCAAAGAAATCCCAGGGCTGATCTCCTTTAGAATGGACTGGTTGGATCTCCTTGCAGTCCAAGGGACTCTCAAGAGTCTCCTCCAACACCACAGTTCAAAAGCATCAATTCTTCGGTACTCAGCCTTCTTCACAGTCCAAATCTCACATCCATACATGACCACAGGAAAAACCATAGCCTTGACTAGATGGACCTCAGTCGGCAAAGTAATGTCTCTGCTTTTGAATGTGCTATCAAGGTTGATCATAACTTTTCTTCCAAGGAGTAAGCGTCTTTTAATTTCATGGCTGCAGTCACCATCTGCAGTGATTTTGGAGCCCAAAAAAATAAAGTCTGACACTGTTTCCACTATTTCCCCATCTATTTCACTGGAAAAACCATAGCCTTGACTAGATGGACCATAGTTGGCAAGTAATATCTCTGCTTTTCAATATGCTATCTAGGTTGCTCATAACTTTCCTTCCAAGGAGTAAGCGTCTTTTAATTTCATGGCTGCAGTCACCATCTGCAGTCATTTTGGAGCCCCAAAAAATAAAGTCTGACACTGTTTCCACTATTTCCCCATCTATTTCCCATGAAGTGATGGGACCAGATGCCATGATCTTCGTTTTCTGAATGTTGAGCTTTAAGCCAACTTTTTCACTCTCCACTTTCACTTTCATCAAGAGGCTTTTTAGTTCCTCTTCACTTTCTGCCAGAAGGGTGGTGTCATCTGCATATCTGAGGCTATTGATATTTCTCCCAGCAATCTTGATTCCAGCTTGTGCTTCTTCCAGCCCAGTGTTTCTCATGATGTCCTCTGCATAGAAGTTAAATAAGCAGAGTGACAATATACAGCCTTGATGTACTCCTTTTCCATTTGGAACCAGTCTGTTGTTCTATGTCCAGTTCTAACTGGGATATAAAATACAGGTCTGATTAGTGGCCAGCCATCAATATTAAGGCCTCCCAGGTGATGCTAGTGGTAAAGAACCTGCCTGCCAGTGCAGGAGATATAACAGACCAGGGGTTTGTTCCCTTGGTTGGGAAGATCCCCCGGAGGAGGAAATGGCAGCCCACTCCAGCATTCTTGCCTAGAAAACTCCTATGGACAAAGCAGCCCGGAGTGATATATAGTCCATAGAGTTGCAAAGGGTCAGACATGACTGAAGTGACTCAGCATAGCACATCAACATTAAAACAGGAATCATTACCATTTGGGGAGGTTTGATGGCTCCACTACTACCAGTAGTTTCCCTAAATTATTGTATATATTAGGCAAACCTCACTTTCCTTACCTGTAAAATGGGTACAGTAAAACTTGTCATATAAATTTGTTATTTTAAGTGAAGTAATGCATAGCATCTGGTCCCATCACTTCATGGGAAATAGATGGGGAAACAGTGGAAACAGTGTCAGACTTTATTTTTTGGGGCTCCAGAATCACTGCAGTGGTGACTGCAGCCATGAAATTAAAAGACGCTTACTCCTTGGAAGGAAAGTTATGACCAACTTAGATAGTGTATTCAAAACTAGAGACATTACTTTGCCAACAAAGGTCCATCTAGTCAAGGCTATGGTTTTTCCTGTGGTCATGTATGGATGTGAGTTGGACTGTGAAGAAAACTGAGCACCGAAGAATTGATGCTTTTGAACTGTGGTGTTGGAGAAGACTCTTGAGAGTCCCTTGGACTGATAGGAGATCCAACCTGTCCATTCTGAAGGAGATCAGCCCTGGATGTTCTTTGGAAGGAATGATGCTAAAGCTGAAGCTCCAGTACTTTGGCCACCTCATGCGAAGAATTGACTCATCGGGAAAGACTCTGATGCTGGGAGGGATTGGGGGCAGGAGGAAAAGGGGAGGACAGAGGATGAGATGGCTGGATGGCATCACTGATTCCATGGACATGAGTCTGAGTGTTGGTGATGGACAGGGAGGCCTGGCGTGCTGCGATTCATGGGGTCACAAAGAGTCGGACACGACTGAGCAACTGAACTGAACTGATGGCAGATGCATTTCAGTTTAAACTGATAGCTTAAGTAATTGCTGCATTTGTTTCATTTCGTCCTCAGGTAAGAACAGGGCTTGCTAGAGAAGAGAGCTTTTTCTCTCTGTGAGAGGACAGTTTATTCCCTGCCTTCAGTGTAAGCTTCATAGAGTTGTGGATAAGAAGCAAATTTCAAATGTGGGAAGGAAAGGGGTTAATATTTAATGTATAAAAGTAATTGTTGGAATTGAAATCTACAGTCACTCAGTATGTTCAATTCAAGAAACTTCTGCCCTGTTTCTTTACTGTGGTACAATGAATGAATTCAGTTTCCTAATAATGGACACCATTTGTGAAGTATGTTTAAGTCTTAGAGTAAAATATCAAACAACCAATGAGCATGAGAGTCATTATCTAATAATAATGATGTTGCTGCTGCTGCTAAGTCGCTTCAGTCGTGTCCGATTCTGTGTGACCCCAGAGACGCAGCCCACCAGGCTCCCCCGTCCCTGGGATCCTCCAGGCAAGAGCACTGGAGTGGGTTGCCATTTCCTTCTCCAATGCATGAAAGTGAAAAGTGAAAGTGAAGTTGCTCAGTCGTGTCCGACTCTTCGCGACCCCATGGACTGCAGCCCACCAGGCCTCCCTGTCCATCACCAACTCCCGGAGTTCACTCAGACTCACGTCCATCGAGTCAGTGATGCCATCCAGCCATCTCATCCTCTGTCATCCCCTTTACTACTACTATTATTATTATCATCATCGGAAAGACCTGCAGTCCTAATGTGACTCTGCCAGTCATTGGCTCTGTAACTATAGGTTTATCTTCAAGTCTGTTTCATAATGTATTAAATTGGAATAAACAGTACCTGGACTGCAGACCTCACAGGATGGTTGGGAGGCAGTAACATTTGTTGAGCACGTGCTATGTGCCAAAGACTATTTGGTACCTTTCATAGATTATTTCATTTAATCTTCATAGTGCCCACATGAGCACGAATAGTAGTATTACCCTTATTTTGCAAATAGGAAAACTGAAGCTGAGAGAGATTAAATAATGTATCTGAGATCCCATGGCTTCTAAGTGGCAAAGCTAGGATTTAATTCCATACTGGGCTAAGTCACTCTACCTGTGGCAAGCACATGTACCTTTTCAGCTATAAGCTGTAGACCTACCTATACAAATATATGTACATGAAAAGAGCATTGATTCTCTCTTTCAGAGAAGAAAGGAGATTTTACAAATTCCTGTGGATTTCCTAAAAAACAAAACAAAACAAAAAACCTATGTGATTTCACAAGCCAAAAGTAACAGAGTTAACAGAATCTTTCATAAATATCATATAACCAAGGTGAAGTCTGTATAATACTAAAACCATCACCCATTATTTCCATAAATGTGCTTAATATCACAACATATTTAAAAGAAGCTTTCCACACAAAGAAGATATTCATTCATGTTATTCAAGTGCTATTCAACTTTCACATAATGGAAACAATGTTTTATAAATCTGGTCCATGAGCTTAAAAGCCCTTGCTTTTATATGCCTTCATTTATAAAATGCTGATGGGGGGAAATTCACCTACTGTCATCCAACACTGTTTTGCATTTTATTCAAACTAACGATTTTTAGGAAGAACATCTATCTTTCCTAGAATTAGCTGGTTATCCTTGAAGACACTCTAGTTTTTTCCGTTTCTTGTATTTCCTAAATATTTTCTGTCCACACATAGTATTTCTTTTACCAAAGTAGTGCTGCCTGCTGTTGTGCTGGCACTAATGAAATTCAATACTTTCCTCTTGATTATATATTCTAAAATACACTAACCTGACCCTAGGCTACAAAAATTTTGTTTTACACATTGAAAATAGTAATAATGAGGGCGGGGAAATTTTAAAAAATTAAATAATCTCTGAGATGATGCTGTGAAAGTGCTGTACTCAATATGCCAGCAAATTTGGAAAACTCAGCAGTGGCCACAGGACTGGAAAAGGTCAGTTTTCATTCCAATTCCAAAGAAAGGCAATGCCAAAGAATGCTCAAACTACCACACAATTGCACTCATCTCACATGCTAGTAAAGTAATGCTCAAAATTCTCCAAGCCAGACTTCAGCAATACGTGAACCGTGAACTCCCTGATGTTCAAGCTGGTTTCAGAAAAGGCAGAGGAACCAGAGATCAAATTGCCAACATCCGCTGGATCATGGAAAAAGCAAAAGAGTTCCAGAAAAACATCTATTTCTGCTTTATTGACTATGCCAAAGCCTTTGACCGTGTGGATCACAATAAACTGTGGAAAATTCTGAAAGAGATGGGAATACCAGACCACCTGACCTGCCTCTTGAGAAATCTGTATGCAGGTCAGGAAGCGACAGATAGAGCTGGACATGGAACAACAGACTGGTTCCAAACAGGAAAAGGAGTACGTCAAGGCTGTATATTGTCACCCTGCTCATTTAACTTATATGCAGAGTACATCATGAGAAATGCTGGACTGGAAGAAACACAAGCTGGAATCAAGATTGCTGGGAGAAATATCAATAACCTCAGATATGCAGATGACACTACCCTTATGGCAGAAAGTGAAGAGGAGCTAAAAAGCCTCTTGTTGAAAGTGAAAGAGGAGAGTGAAAAAGTTGGCTTAAAGCTCAACATTCAGAAAACGAAGATCATGGCATCTGGCCCCATCACTTCATGGGAAATAGATGGGGAAACAGTAGAAACAGTGTCAGACTTTGTTTTTTTGGGCTCCAAAATCACTGCAGATGGTGACTGCAGCCATGAAATTAAAAGGCGCTTACTCCTTGGAAGAAAAGTTATGACCAACCTAGATAGTATATTCAAAAGCAGAGACATTACTTTGCCGACTAAGGTCCGTCTAGTCAAGGCTATGGTTTTTCCTGTGGTCATGTATGGATGTGAGAGTTGGACTGTGAAGAAGGCTGAGCGCCGAAGAATTGATGCTTTTGAACTGTGGTGTTGGAGAAGACTCTTGAGAGTCCCTTGGACTGCAAGGAGATCCAACCAGTCCATTCTGAAGGAGATCAACCCTGGGATTTCTTTGGAAGGAATGATGCTAAAACTGAAGCTCCAGTACTTTGGNTTGGGAAGAAAAGTTATGACCAACCTAGATAGTATATTCAAAAGCAGAGACATTACTTTGCCGACTAAGGTCCGTCTAGTCAAGGCTATGGTTTTTCCTGTGGTCATGTGTGGATGTGAGAGTTGGACTGTGAAGAAGGCTGAGCACAGAAGAATTGATGCTTTTGAACTGTGGTGTTGGAGAAGACTCTTGAGAGTCCCTTCGACTGTAAGGAGATCCAACCAGTCCATTCTGAAGGAGATCAACCCTGGGATTTCTTTGTAAGGAATGATGCTAAAACTGAAGCTCCAGTACTTTGGCCACCTGATGTGAAGAGTTGACTCATTGGAAAAGACCCTGATGCTGAGAGGGATTGGGGGCAGGAGGAGAAGGGGACAACCAAGGATGAGATGGCTGGATTGCATCACAGACTCAATGGACGTGAGTCTGAGTGAACTCCGGGAGTTGGTGATGGACAGGGAGGCCTGGCGTGTTGCCATTCATGGGGTTGCAAAGAGTTGGACACGACTGAGCAACTGAACGGAATGGAACGGGAGTACTAAACTTGATATAGATTGAAGGAGATCTTTATATTTGAGAAATAATGAGATGCACTCAGAAATAAACACAACTCTATTTACATTCTGAATATAGCATCTCTTTAGTTCTCTAGTGAAGTTGCTCAGTTTTATCTGACTCTTTGCAACCCCATGGACTGTAGCCTATCATCCTTCTCTGTCCATGCGATTTTCCAGGAGTGGGTTGCCATTTCCTTCTCCAGGGGATCTTCCTGACCCAGGGATTGAACCCAGTCTCCTGCATTGCCGGCAGACATTTTACCATCTGAGCTAGCAAGGAAGCCCCCTAGTATGAATATACCATACATTCACTCAAATACAAACATAACTATACCTGCACACAATCTATATAAATCTATAAAATCATTAAACAAGTGAAAAGTGAAAGTCATGTCTAACTCTTTGTGACTCCATGGACTGTAGCCCGCCAAACTCCTCCATGAAGTTCTCCAGGCAAAAATACTGGATGGGTAGCCATTCCTCTTCAGGGAATCTTCCCAACCCAAGGATATATGGTATCCTGCATTGCAGGCAGATTCTTTACCATTTGAGCCATGAGGGAAGCCCATGGAGAGGCATATAAGCAAATGTCATACTTGTTAAAAATTATGCAAAACTGAAAACAGTAACTGATTCTGGGAGATAAACATGAAATGAAAGTTGAGAGACAATTTTAATATGAATATGAAAGACAATTTTATTTTTAACTTCTTTATCACTACTAGTTTTGCCTTTTTATAAGCACAGTGCAGTAATTTCTGTATCACCTGTGTCAATGAAAATAAAATCTTTGTTTCTGTTACCCAAATTGAGAGAAAAAACGGACTAATCAAATCCAAAATTTAAAATAAAGCAAAATGAATAAAAGTTTTATTGATATTTGTTAGCAGAAGCTCACAGACTCCTCAAGGAATGTAAAAGTGACCGAATGTCAATTTGTTGCAAAGAGGCTGCTTTTGCAACACATCAATGTCACTTCATCCTGGTTATTTTGTTTTCAGTGCAGGCAGTGGTTCTGCAGCTCATCAAACACAATGAGCATCTGTTCTTTCAAGTGGAGAGAATCCTGCAGAGGTTGAAGAGCATTTTGCTGACAAGTGTTTTATACAATACATCTTAGATACTGTCCAGACGATACTGTGACATATTTTTCAGGGCACTTCTACATGTATATCATTTTTGCATTCTATAACAATCGTTAGCCTCTGAGACCCAGTATATCATAGGCAATTGGAGATTGAAAAAGAAATTAGATCACTTGGCCTTGTTAAGACAGATTCTGTTTTTGTAGTGATGATTATATTTGCTATGTTTTGCTGAGTTTGCTTTGTGTGTTTGGACTAAAATATATGTAATATGAGGTATATAAATGATGTAACAGATTTCACACTGATCATGAACAGGTACTGTGAAAGTCTTTGAGTCACCTAACTTTTCTGTATTCAGTTTATTTCTTGTCTGTAAGGTAGAAGCAAATTTCAAGAAGGGAAGTTGCTTTAAAAACTTCTAGGATTTTATTGAAAAGATAATTAAAGATCTTAGAGATTGAATTTGTGCCTGAAAAAATGGGATATCATAAACATAGTAATTTGTTCTAATTACATAACAAGTCTTTGGTGATGGGATAAAAACTTAGACCTAAACCTGCATGTGCAAAAAGTACTAACACCTCTTTTTAGAGAAAAAAAAAATTAATGCTTATTTGTCAAAGATGATATGATAAAACTAAGCAAAAGGCATTAAAAAATATGTTAGTCATGAATGCTATTCAGCAAAAATATGTGGCATTTTCTCTACTAGATGTTGTTTTTCAGTTGCAAAGTAGTGTCTGATTCTTTGTGACCCCACAGTTGGCAGCACGCGAGGCTTCTCTGTCCTTCACCAAGTCCCGAAGTTTGCTCACATTCATGTGCATTGAGTCAGTGATGCCATCCAGCTATCTCATCCTCTGTGACCTCCTTCTCCTGCCCTCGATCTTTCCCAGCATCAAGGCCTTCTCCAATGAGCTGGGTCTTCACATAAAGTATTGGAGCTTCAGCTTCCTCATCAGTCCTTCCAATGAATATCAAGATTGATTTCCTTTAGGATCGACTGGTTTGATCTCCTTGCTGTCCAAGGGACTCTCAAGAGTCTTCTCAAACACCACAATTCAAAAACATCAATTCTTTGGTGCTCAGCCTTTTACAGTCCAACTCTCACATCCATACATGACTACTGGAAAAAGCATAGCTCTGACTAGATAATCCTCTACATAGATGATGGTAATTCACTGCTATTAAAGCGAGAATTGATTTATTCCAAAAAAAAAAAAAAACCCTCTGAAAACATGCAATATGCATACTTCTGATTAAAAATGTGGAGCCTGGACACAATTTCAGTTCAGTTCAGTTCAGTCGCTCAGTCGTGTCCGACTCTTTGCGACCCCATGAATCGCAGTACGCCAGGCCTCCTTGTCCATCACCAACACATTGAGTTCACTCAGACTCACATCCATCGAGTCAGTGATGCCATCCAGCCATCTCATCCTCAGGCATCCCCTTCTCCTCCTGCCCCAAATCCCCCCCAGCATCAGAGTCTTTTCCAATGAGTCAACTCTTCACATGAGGTGGCCAAAGTACTGGAGTTTCAGCTTTAGCATCATTCCTTCCAAAGAAATCCCAGGGCTGATCTTCAGAATGGACTGATTGGATCTCCTTGCAGTCCAAGGGACTCTCAAGAGTCTTCTCCAACAACACAGTTCAAAAGCATCAATTCTTCGGCGCTCAGCCTTCTTCACAGTCCAACTCTCACATCCATACATGACCACAGGAAAAACCATAGCCTTGACTAGACGGACCTTAGTCGGCAAAGTAATGTCTCTGCTTTTGAATATACTATCTAGGTTGGTCATAACTTTTCTTCCAAGGAGTAAGCGTCTTTTAGTTTCATGGCTGCAGTCACCATCTGCAGTGATTTTGGAGCCCCCCCACCCAAAAAAAAGTATGACATTGTTTCTACTGTTTCCCCATCTATTTCCCATGAAGTGATGGGACCAGATGCCATGATCTTCATTTCCTGAATGTTGAGCTTTAGCCAACTTTTTCACTCTCCTCTTTCACTTTCATCAAGAGGCTTTTTAGTTCCTCTTCACTTTCTGCCATAAGCGTGGTGTCATCTGCACATCTGAGGTTATTGATGTTTCTCTTGGCAATCTTTATTCCAGCTTGTGTTTCTTCCAGCCCAGTGTTTCTCATGATGTACTCTGCATAGAAGTTAAATAAGCAAGGTAAATATACAGCCTTGATGTACTCCTTTTCCTACTTGGAACCAGTCTGTTGTTCCATGTCCAGTTTTAACTGTTGCTTCCTTACCTGCATATAGGTTTCTCAAGAGGCAGGTCAGGTGGTCTGGTATTCCTATCTCTTTCAGAATTGTCCACAGTTTATTGTGATCCACACAGTCAAAGGCTTTGGCATAGTCAATAAAGCAGAAATAGATGTTTTTCTGGAACTCTCTTGCTTTTTCCATGATCCAGCAGATATTGGCAATTTGATCTCTGGTTCCTCTGCCTTTTCTAAAACCAGCTTTAACATCAGGAATTTCACGGTTAACATATTGCTGAAGTCTGGCTTGGAGAATTTTGAGCATTACTTTACTAGCATGTGAAGTGAGTGCAGTTGTGCAGTAGTTTGAGCATTCTTTGGCATTGCCTTTCTTCGGGAGTGGAATGAAAACTGACCTTTTCCAGTCCTGTGGCCACTGCTGAGTTTTTCTAGTTTGCTGGCTTATTGAGTGCAGCACTTTTACAGCATCATCTTTCAGGATTTGAAATAGCTCTACTGGAATTCCATCACCTCCATGAGCTTTGTTCATAATGATACTTTCTAAGGCCCACTTGACTTTACATTCAGGATATCTGGCTCTCAGCTAGTGATCACACCATCGTGAACACAATTTACCACTCACCAAATGTGAAAACCAAAGGATGAAGCCTGTATAACTTGGGCCTTTGGGTGAAGACAAAGTAAAGTACAGTCTCAGTAGAGCTTCGAAAAAGATTTACCATGTGAGATAGTGATTCTTGTTTTGCTGGCCATTGTGGATGTTGAGCAGCATATCATGTGTTGTTATATGCATACACTTAGGTTTACTTCCTTCATATATTTGCCCTGGAAGTTGAAAGATGAAATATATGATTTTAGGAATAGATCTCATTAGTTATTCAGTGAAACTGTATTATATCACTAGTGACTTCTTGTCACTTCCTTGGAAGTTCTCCTTTAGTCTCCAGCGGCCATAGACTGTTGGGCTTGCTTCCCTAGCCGAATGGCACATTTATCCACTGCACGTGTAGGTTGGATGTAGAGCATATCTTCCTCCTTTACATTTTATATGCACTTCATCAAGTCCTTCTAGTTTTTGTAATCGATATTTTTGTCAGTTTTGTTAACACATGTCAAGCAGAAATGGCCCATTTGAAACCATCTGGAATTTATTGATTAGGAAAATGAAGATTTTTAAACCTCATTTTATTGATGAGAAAATTGAAGTATTTTAGAAAGAGTATCAGGAAGATACATTTTTTGAGTTATTGCATATATGAAAATACTTTTATTTTGCCCACACATTTCATAGTTTTTGTTATATCTAATTCTAGGATCAATGATAATCAGAACTTTGAAGAGATAAAGGACTTACTACTTGTCAGTTAGCATCAAATATTACTAATGAGATATCTTATGCCAGTCTTTTTCTTACTATGGTGGAAGTAAAGTTATTATTGTTATTGAAAATTTCTGCATTTTATATTATTCTTTGTGAAACATTATGATATATTTATATATCATATATTATACATATATATATATATATGTATACAGGGTATCAGTTCAGTTCAGTTCAGTCACTCAGTCATGTCTGACTCTTTGCGACCCCATGAATCACAACACGCCAGGTCTCCCTGTCCATCACCAGCACCCAAATTTCACTCAGACTCATGTCCATCAAGTCAGTGATGCCATCCAGCCATCTCATCCTCTGTCGTCCCCTCTCCTCCTGTCCCAATCCCTCCCAGCATCAGAGTCTTTTCCAATGAGTCAACTCTTTGCATGAGGTGGCCAAACATACTGGAGTTTCAGCTTCAACATGTTCCTTCCAACAACACCCAGGAGTAATCTCCTTTAGAAAGGACTGGTTGGATCTCCTTGCAGTCCAAGGGACTCTCAAGAGTCTTCTCCAACACCACAGTTCAAAAGCATCAATTCTTCGGTGCTCAGCTTTCTTCACAGTCCAACTCTCACATCCATACATGACCACTGGAAAAACCATAGCCTTGACTAGACAGACCTTTGTTGGCAAAGTAATGTCTCTATTTTACAATATGCTATCTAGGTTGGTCATAACTTTTCTTTCAAGGAGTAAGTGTCTTTTAATTTCATGGCTACAGTCACCATCTGCAGTGATTTTGGAGCCCCAAAAAATAAAGTCTGACACAGTTTGCATATATATATATATATATATATATATATATATAAAACGCTTCAGTTGTGTCTGACCCTTTGTGACCTCATGGACTGTAGCCTGCCGGGGGCCAGCGTGAGGAACTCCGCCCATGGCAAAGGTCATGAGGAAGGAGGCTTGGCATACGCAAAGGTGTGATCAAGTCTCAGGAAACCCCCTGTTTCCGAGCATCTACCCCCAAAACCAAGAGTCTGTTTTAGGCTCTCACCTACACCTCTGACTTTACGGGGGCTCTCCCCCATAACCATTTTTCTCGGAAAAGGAGTTAACTTGCAGCTCCAGTTGATAAAATTCCTGGGCGTGACAAGAGTGTTTCAGCCTACGAACTCCTCTGAAGGTTATCTAGCCTGCCTGTATAGGTTCGTCCAGCCAAATGTGATTACAGCCTCCCAACAGCGAGGGGCAGGAGATGTTTTAGACTTACTAAAGGCAGATTCCTTTGCGAAGTTAGAATTTATTAGTATAGTGTGTTGATTAGGAATTGTATTGGTGAAAGGATTTCACTTGTTGGGCTGATGTTTTGTTGCTGAATCTTCATATTCCCTGCCCTTATAATGAATATAACTAGCATATAAGAGAAATAAGTATTAACCTTTAAGATTAATTATGTTAACCTTGGGTTAGATAAATTCCTTTCTTGATTATAACTCATTACACCCTTACCCTATAGGAATGTAACTTTATCTGGAGGGTGGTGCCTGGTTTAAGAAAAAACACCCTTGGAAAAAATGAGTTTTTTGGTTATCAGAAAGAGAGGGTCATGAAGTGTCAGCAGGCCTCATGGCCAGAAGATGATGTTATTCCCTGCCCTTATAATGAATATAACTAGCATATAAGAGAAATAAGTATTAACCTTTAAGATTAATCATGTTAACCTTGGGTTAGATAAATTCCTTTCTTGATTGTAACTCATTACATCCTTACCCTATAGGAATGTACCTTTATCTGGAGGGTGGTGCCTGGTTTAAGAAAAAACACCCTTGGAAAAAAATGAGTTTTTTGGTTATCAGAAAGAGAGGGCCATGAAGTGTCAGCAGGCCTCATGGCCAGAAGATGATGTGAAACCCCTAAGACCTTTTTTTAATGTAAAGCACCCGATTTTGATAAAGGTCAGGACTGCTGACCCCTGCGTGACTTTGTATTCATCCCTATGTGTAACAAAAGGTATATAAGCAAACCTGAAAATAAAGAAAACAGATCAGTTTCCACAAAGACTGATTCCCCCATGTCGTTCTTTCTCGTCCTCCATATTTCTGGCTGAATTCCCATCTGGAGTACGGGTGCCCACCATGTCTGCTTACTTGTCCCGGCTCTCAAGTCCATGCGAAAATGTGCCCAAGGAGAGGCACCTTTCGATGTTCAAGTGGCGCTGGTGGCCCAACGTAGATGGTGCAAATTCCTTGTCTTGGAATTTTATTGGTATCCCGTGTAAACCAAGTTATTCAGCCTCTTTCTCTCCTCTAATACCTCTTACTATTTTCTGGCTGAATTCCCTCGTGACTTTGTATTCATCCCTATGTGTAACAAAAGGTATATAAGCAAATCTGAAAATAAAGAAAACGGATCAGTTTCCGGAAAGACTGATTCCCCCATGTCGTTCTTTCTCGTCCTCCATATTTCTGGCTGAATTCCCATCTGGAGTACGGGTGCCCACCATGTCTGCTTACTTGTCCCGGCTCTCAAGTCCATGCGAAAATGTGCCCAAGGAGAGGCACCTTTCGATATTCAAGTGGCGCCGGTGGCCCAACGTAGATGGTGCAAATTCCTTGTCTTGGAATTTTATTGGTATCCCGTGTAAACCAAGTTATTCAGCCTCTTTCTCTCCTCTAATACCTCTTACTATTTTCTGGCTGAATTCCCATCTGGCACTTGGGTCCTCACCAAGCCTACTAACTCTGCCTGGGATTCTAAGATCAGACCGGGGAGGCCTCAGTGCCTCCTCTCCTTCGGGAGAACGGAAAGACGCCTCTGGCCTACGTAGGTGATGATTGGCATCCCATGTAAGCCAAGTTATTCAGCTCCTTTTTTCTGCTAATTTCCGAATCTCTCTCTATCTGTAATTGAATAAGTTCTTTCGTAGTATGCCAACTCCGTCTCCACCTTCGAATCACCCTGGATCCACCGGGGCTGGACCCTGGCAGTAGCGCACCAAGATCCTCTGTCTGTGGAGTTCTCCAGGCAAGAATACTGGAATGATTGCCATTTCCTTCTCCAAGGGATCTTTCTGACCCAGGGATCGAACCTGGGTCTCATGTCTCTTGCATTGGTAGGCAGGTTCTTTACCACTAGCATCACCTGGGTGCTATATATATATATATATATACACACATAGTTTTTGCCAGACATTTGTAGACTGTCTAAATGTAAAGATAAAGTCAGATATATTTTAAACTATTGTTTATAGCCTTAAATTTTGTTTTCTCTTGTTGATAGTCTTACTATATGATTGCTGGAACACATTTGTGCACTATATCTCTAAATTTTTCTATTATGTTTTATATCTCTTTTACTTATTGTTGAACATTCTAGAAGGTTTTTACATTTTAAATTGCAGATCATCAGTAAGTGTATTCTCTTACCTAGACATTCTATTGAAGTTTTAAATAGAGAAATTATGTTCAATTTATAACTATTTCTTATTTTCTGATTGTTCTCCTTTTGGAGAAGTTAGTTGATTTTTTTTTAATACATCATGCTCTTGAATTAATACTTAATATATAACACTATATTTTTGTGCTTGTGTGTCCAAGCTTAGTTGCTCAGTTGCTCTGACTCTTTGCGACCCCATGGACTGTAGCCCATCAGGCTCCATTGTCCGTGGGAACTCTCCAGGCAAGATTATTGGGGTGAGTTGCCATGTCCTCCTCCAGAAAACCTTCCTGACTCAAGGAATGAACCGATATCTCTTGAATCTCTTGCAGTGGCAGACAGAGCCTTTTACTACTGAGACATCTGGGAAGTGTTTTTTTTTTTTTTTTTTACTCAGACTCATAAATCTAGCTTTTGGTTGGACCATTTGTCTTTGTTGTCCTTAGTATATTTTTCTTTGATATATTTTTAATTTCTCAAGATTTGTCTTTTGTTGTGATTTTATATTTGAGAATATAAAAAAGTCTCTCAAAAAGCCAAATAAGCAAGCAAAAAAAAAAAAAAAAAGTAGAAGATTGAAAATAAGAAAATAGTTTACTTGGGGTCTTAAAAACTGCAATTCCGTACACTCATCTTTGAGTTAAACCAAAGAGGGCTCTGGGGAAAAGAAATTGTCAGAGATTTATAAAGACAAATGCCATGAGGCTGTACTCTGATACCAGAAGGGAAATATTTGTCTTTAAGCGATTTCTGTCATGGCTTGTTTTAGGGTAAAGATCTCACAAGTATCTTTAATTCAGTTCAGTTGCTCAGTTGTGTCCGACTCTTTCAGACCCTATGGACTACAACACCGCAGACTTCCCTGTCCATCACCAACACCCGGAGTTTACTCAAACTCAAGTCCATTGAGCTGGTGATGCCATCCAACCATCTCGTCCTCTGTCATCCCCTTCTCCCCCCAACTTCAGTCTTTCCCAGCATATGAGGCTGTACTCTGATACCAGAAGGGAAATATTTGTCTTTAAGCGATTTCTGTCATGGCTTGTTTTAGGGTAAAGATCTCACAAGTATCTTTAATTCAGTTCAGTTGCTCAGTTGTGTCCAACTCTTTCAGACCCTATGGACTACAACACCGCAGACTTCCCTGTCCATCACCAACACTCGGAGTTTACTCAAACTCAAGTCCATTGAGCTGGTGATGCCATCCAACCATCTCGTCCTCTGTCATCCCCTTCTCCCCCCAACTTCAGTCTTTCCCAGCATCAGAGTCTTTTCAAATGAGTCAGTTCTTTGCACCAGGTGGCCAAAGTATTGGAGTTTCGGCTTCAGCATCAGTCCTTCCAATGAATATTCATGACTGATTTCCTTTAGGATGGACTGGTTGGATATCCTTTCTGTCCAAGAAACTCTCAAGAATTGTCTCCAACACCATAGCTCAAAAGCATCAATTCTATGGCACTCAGCTTTCTTTATAATCAATTCTCACATCCATATATGACTACTGGAAATATCATAGCTTTGACTAGATGGATCTCTGTTTTCAAAGTAATGTCTATTTTTAATATGCTGTCCAGGTTGGTCATAACTATTCTTTCAAAGCGTAAGCATCCTTTAATTTCAGGGCTGCAGTCACGATTTTCAGTGATATTTCATTTCAGTTCAGTTCAGTCACTCAGTTGTGTTGGGCTATACGTGACACCATGGACAGCAGCAAACCAGGCCTTCCTGTCCATCACTAACTCCCAGAGTTTACTCAAACTCATCTCCATTGAGTCAGTTCTGCCATCCAACCATCTCATCCTCTGTCATCCCCTTCTCCTCCTGTCTTCAGTCTTTCTCAGAATCAGGGTACTTTCAAACGAGTCGGCTCTTTGCATAGGTGGCCAAAGTATTGGAGTTTCAGCTTCAGCATCAGTCCTTCAAGTGAATATTCAGGACTGATTTCCTTAAGGATGGACTGTTTGGATCTCCTTGCAGTCCAAGGAACTCTCAAGAGTCTTCTCCAACACCACAGTTCAAAAGCTCAATTCTTTGATACTCAGCTTTCTTTAAAGTCCAACTCTTACATCCATACGTAACAACTAGAAAAACCATAGTCTTGACTAGATGGACTTTGTTGGCAAGGTAATGTCTCTGCTTTTTAATATGCTATCTAGGTTGGTCATATCTTTCCTTCCAAGGAGTAAGCGTATTTAATTTCATGGCTGCAGTCACCATCTGCAGTGATTTGGGAGCCCTCTCCCCCTAAAAAATGTCAGTCACTGTTTCCACTGCTTACCCATCTATTTCCCAGGAAGTAATGGAACCAGATGCCATGATCTTGGTTTTCTGAATGTTGAGCTTTAAGACAACTTTTTCACTCTCTTCTTTCACTTTCATTAAGAAGCTCTTTAGTTCTTCTTCACTTTCTGCCATACAAGTGGTGTCATCTGCATATCTGAGGTTATTGATATTTCTCCAAAAATCTTGATTCCAGCGAGCTTCATCCAGCCCAGTGTTTCTCATGATGTACTCTGCATATAAGTTAAATAAGCAGGATGACAATATACAGCCTTGATGGACTCCTTTTCCTATTTGGAACCAGTCTGTTGCTCCATGTCCAGTTCTAACTGTTGCTTCCTGACCTGCATACAGATTTCTCAAGAGGCTGGTCAGGTGGTCTGGTATTCCAATCTTTCAGAATTTTCCACATTTTATTCTGATCCACACAATTAAAGGCTTTGGCATAGTCAATAAAGCAGAAGATGTTTTTTTCTGGAATTCTCTTGCTTTTTTGATGATCCAGTGGATGCTGGCAATTTGATCTCCAATTCCTCTGCCTTTTCTAAAACAAGCTTAAAAACCTGGAAGTTCTTGGTTCACATATTGCTGAAGCCTGGCTTGGAGAATTTTAGGCATTCTTTACTAGCGTGTGAGAAGAGTGCCATTGTGTGGTAGTTTGAGTATTCTTTGACATTTCCATTCTTTGGGATTGGAATAAAAACTGACTTTTTCCAGTTCTGTGTTCACTGCAGAGTTTTCCAAATTTGTTGGCATATTGAGTGCAATACTTTCACAGTATCATGTTTTAGGATTTAAATAGCTCAGCTGGAATTCCATAACCTCCACTACCTTAGTTCATAGTGATGCTTCCTAAGGCCCACTTGACTTCACATTTTCAGGATGTCTGGTTCTAGATGAGTGATCACACCTTTGTTATTATCTGGGTAATGAAAATCTTTTTTGTCCAGGTCTTCTGTGTATTCTGCCACCTCTTTTTTATATCTTCTGCTTTTGTAGGTCCATACCACTTCTGTCTTTTACTGAGCTCATCTTTGCATGAATTATCCCCTTGGTATCTCTAATTTTCTTGAAGAGATCGCTAGTCTTTCCAATACTATTGTTTTCCTCTATTTCTTTGCACTGATCACTGAGGAAGCCTTTCTTATCTCTCCTTGCTATCCTTTGGAACTCTGCATTCAGATGGGTATATCTTTCCTTTCCTCCTTTGCTTTATACTTCTCTTCTTTTCACAGCTATTTGTAAGGCCTCCTCAGACAGCCAGTTTGATGTTTTGCGTTTCTTTTTCTTGGGTATGATCTTGATCCCTGTCTCCTGTACAGTGTCAGGAACCTCTGTCCATAGTGCATCAGGAACTCTGTCTGTCATATCTAGCTCCTTAAATGTATTTCTCACTTCCACTGTATAATCATAAGGGATTTGACTTAGTTCATACCTGAATGGTCTGGTGATTTTCCTACTTTCTTCAATTTCAGTCTGAATTTGGCAATAAGATATTCATGATCTGAGCCTCAGTCAGCTCCCAGTCTTTTTTTTTTTTTTTTTCTGACTGTATTGAGCTTCTCCATGTTTAGCTGCAAAGTATATAATCAGTCTGATTTCAGTGTTGACCATCTGGTGATGTCCATGTGTAGAGTCTTCCTTGTGTTGTTGGAAGAGGGTGTTTGCTGTGACCAGTGTGTTCTGGCAAAACTCCGTTAGCCTTTGCCCAGCTTCATGCTGCACTCTATGGACAAATTTGCCTGTTACTCCAGGTGTTTCTTGACTTCCTACTTTTGCATTCCAGTCCCCTATAATGAAAAGGACATCTTTTTTTTGCATGTTAGTTCTAAAAGGTCTTGTAGGTCTTCAACAACCATTAAACTTCAACTTTTTCAGCATTACTGGTTGGGGCATAGACTTGGATTACCATGATATTGAATGGTTTGCCTTGGAAATGAATAGGGATCATTCTGTCATTTTTGAGATCACATCCAAGTACTGCATTTCAGACTCCAAATATAAAGCCTGTCACTGTTTCCTTTGTTTCCCTATCTATTTGCCATGAAGTGATGGGACCAGATGCCGTGAACTTAGTTTTCTAAATGTGAGTTTTAAACCAACTTTTTCAGTCTATGTCACTTTTATCAAGAGACTTTTTAGTTCCTCTTCACTTTCTGCCACATGGGTGGTGTCATTTGCATATCTGAGGTTATTGATATTTCTCCTGGCAATCTTGATTCTAGCTTGTGCTTCATTCAGTCCAGCATTTCTCATGATGTAGTCTGCATATATGTTAAATAAGTAGGATGACGATATACAGCCTTGACGTACTCATTTCCCTATTGGAACAAGTCTGTCATTCCATGTCCAGTTCTAACTGTTTCTTCTTGATCTGCATACAGATTTCTCAGGAGGCATGTCACGTAGTTGGTATTTCCATCTTTTTCAGAATTTTCCAAAGTTTATAGTGATCCACACTGTCAAAGGCTTTGGCATAATCAAGGCAGAAGTAGATGTTCTTCTGGAACTCTCTTGCTTTTTTGATGCTCTAATGGATGTTGGCAGTTTGATCTCTGGTTCAGTATCTTAAATATCTTATTTTCTGGCAGATGTTTTGCATGCCTTCATTAGGAAAACAAGTGGTGGAAATTTCAAATTCCTCCATGCTGAGATGTCCATAGGCTTCCCAGTTGACACAGTGGTAAGAATCCGCCAGCCAATGCTGAAGAGGTCCATTAGTCATACCTCCTTAATGTCCTCTCAACCTCATTTTACTTTTTATTTTATTTATTTATTTACTTTGGCCACTTGCCTTATGGGATCTCAGTTTCCTGGACTAGGAACTGAACCAGATCATAACAGTGAAACCCCGAATCCTAACCACTAAGCCTCTAGGGAACTTCATCAACCTCAGTTTAGAGAGCTCTCCTAGCAATGCCAACTCTATTTTGATTTTTCTTCCACAAGAGAAGAACTCTAAGAAGTATATTTTCCCTGTGGTTGTGCTAGTTTTTTATTCTTCTAAATTAGCTTCCTCTGAGCTTCATCTGAGCACACATGGTCTGTCATGAGTAGACTATAATGATGCTCCTATGCTGGAATGCTCCAGGGTAATGTTACATTATTGAATGGAGGAATGTTTAGATTTTTTTCTTTTCATCTCTTTTCCCTATAGAGGTCTGCAGTGACACTTGACTATGTTTTACTTTTCAGCCATATACGCTCCCCTTGAAATATTTTGCTGTGGTTAGAAAGCAAATCTCACAGCTTGAACCTGGAAGCAAGTGCTGCTTTTTGTACTGGAGGGAGGGTGTAGTTCTAGCCCCAGTCTTTGTAATGGTCTACTATTTTTTCAACTACACTAGCAGTTCTCAAACTTTTTAATCTTAAGATTTATTTCTGTGCTTTTATTTATGTGAGTTATCTCTGCTAATGTCTACCATGTGAACAGTTAAAACCCAAAGCAATTAAAAACCAAAAATATACAAACACATTTTATTAGCCTTCAGAGCAATGATGTCATCATAACATGTAGTCTCTGAGAAGTTTTCCACTATACAGCATGAGAAAATGAACGTGAAAAAGAAAATGACAATACTAAATGTTTATATTATTGCAAAAATAGTCCCTAGATCACAGGTTAAAAATCACTGAACTCTGTTATTCAGTGGTTTAGCTAGAGTAAATCATACTTTACAGGTAAAGATATATATATGTGTGTGTGTGTATATATATATATATATATTTTTTTTTTGGCTCATTTTCTTTCCTCATTGTCATTTCTAGAATTTATTCTGGATCTTTACAAGTTATCAGTGAGTGGTATGTAGCAATATAACTGACCTCTCTCTATCCTGCTTTGCTTCATCCATGACCTAAATGTTAGCAGATACACCACACATTTCTGCATGTTTTATCAGTCTGTTCTGAGCTTAGACCCTTTTGGAAAATAATGGCTGACAGAAGATGACATGGTTGGATGGTATCACTGACCCAATGGACATGAGTTTGAGCAAACTCAGGGAGATAGTGGAGGATAGGAAAACCTGGTATGCTGCAGTTCATGGGGCTGTAAAGAGTGAGACATGGCGTAGCGAATGAACAACAATAACAACTCCGTAGCAATCATCTTTATTCTGGTTTGATTTTTTTTCACTTCGCTACATGTTCCATCAGTTTTATCCCATCTGCTTTGTGTTCTCTTGCAATCAGTGTCTTTTTCCTCATCCCCAGCCCCTGGCAACCACGGATCTGTCATCACTATTGTTTTGCCTTTTAAAAAAATCTTAAAAAGATACCAACATATAGTATGAAACTGTTTGTAACTGCCTTATTTCATTTAGCATAATGCCTATAGGATTCATATGCATGTTGTGTATAAGAGTAAGATTTGTTTGTTTTTGCTTAGTAGTTGAATCCATTTTAATGCTTACTCATGGACATTTTGGTTGCTTATCAATTTTTGCTATTCTGAATAAAACTGTAATGAATATTTTGTACAAGTCTTAATGGTGACAGATTTTCATTTAACTAATTTGTTTTTTTACTATGCTACTTTATTACTATTTTGATCTTGAAGTGATTTGCCATCTGCTGCAAACATAAATCATTTTTTTTTTCATTTCAATAAGGGGATAGAAGATGAAATAGAGGTATTAAGTATATTGATCTGAAATAGAAAATTTTGATACAAGGTCAGTTACAATTGAGGAATTATACTTTTTGCATTTTGAAAAACTTCAAAGGTATTGGGAACATTTTATTATAAAGGATTACCAAAAAAAAACACTTTTAAATAAATTTTTTTTAAGTACTTGTGACCTAAAATTGGAGCTAGACTAATCAGACTTTATGACTTTTTTAAAAAAGTCATGGGTCTTAGAGGATATTTTATAAGGTTTACCACTGGTATAGAAGTATTGCCAAATGATTTAGAGAATATTGGGCCTTACTAAAACTAGTGAGTTTATTGTTTTTTTAAATCTTATTTTTAATTTTCAGGGCATTTCTTATTTTACAAAGTGTTAATTTTATTTTATCTATTGAATAAAAAAGTGCTGAACAACATTATGTGTTAGGTACTATTGTAGATTCAAGGTCAGAGAGAAAATATGTAAACATGTGCAGAAAAATTCATAGTCAGCTAAAGACAGTTTCAAGTATATCCCTGTAATCATGGACATAATGATACAAAAGAGAGACGCATTTTTGAGGGTCCAGCCTTAATTCTAATCATTTTGCTTCCTAGCCAGTTTTCGGCTTCTCTACTCTCTGCTTGCATCTTGCCTTGTGAGTGGAATTTCACACCTATATCTGTATCTTCTCCGTGAAATGCACACTTTACCTGGGGCAGGGTGAACAAAATTCAAGGGCTGAGGTCTCTGCACTCTGACTGAAATTCTTCACTTATTCTGTCCAAGTTTAAAGATGTTTAAACAACTACTCATTAACTAGAGACAACATATCCACAGATTAAAATCAGGAAAGTTCCTTGATTTTTGTATCAATACACCAACTGACATGAATCTCTAAAAAATGGGAAATGGTGAGCAAATGTGGATTGAGTTAATGAATGAATGAATGAAAAACTATTCTTTATACTTAAGACTGACACTGTTCTTCCCATTATTTCTACAAGTTACTATTTTCTCATTAAAATATTTTAATTATATAACTTAAAGAAACTTAAAATATTGACAAATATAAAACAAATTCACAGAACAATATCAATAGTAGACTAGATTTAAGCCACCAGAATGCTATGGGATGTTGGAGGAAGTTGATACTGTCTGGAGAAACAGATAAGTTTTTATTTGATTAATAATGTAGTTCTTCAAAACAATAAAATGTATCTTCAACTGGAAAATCTGAACTCTGGTGCTATATTTACACCAATTTACTTTACAGATACTCAGAAGATTCTGTGGACTTAAGTACTGAAATTAGTTGTTCAATTCTATTCAACAATGCACGATTACATTGGTAAGATCTATTCTGATTCTAAATATGGGCTTCCCTGGTGGCTCGGACAGTAAAGAATCCTCCTCCAATGCAGGAGACCTGGGCTTGATCCCTGGGTTGGGAAGATCCCCTGGAGAAGGGAACAGGCTACCCACTCCAGTATTCTGGCCTAGAGATTTCCATGGCCCAGGGGCCTGGCAGTCTACAGTCCATGGGGTTGCAAAGAGTCAGACACGACTAAGAAAATTTCATTTTCATTTAATATATCCATGAAATGATTTTGAGATTGACATGTCATATATAAAATATTTGGGCTTCCCAGGTGGCTCAGAAGGTAAAGTGTCAGCCTGCAATGTGGGAGACCTGGGTTCAATCCCTGGGTTGGGAAGATTATTGAAAATATTAACAAATTTGTATAATGCCTTAAAAACTATATAAAAAGAAAAACAGAAATGCTAAAACCTCTTTCCACTGAAATAAATATTATAAAAATCACATTCAAATATGTCATATAATAACCTATCACCCCTTTTCTTGGTATTACGTGTATGTGTGTTAGTCATTCAGTCATGCCCGATTCTTTGTAACTCCAGGGACTGTAGACTGCTAGGCTCTTCTGTCCATGGGGTTTCTCCATGCAATGGGAAATAGATGAGGAAACAGTGGAAACAGTGTCAGACTTTATTTTTTTGGTCTCCAAAATCACTGCAGATGGTCATTGCAGCCATGAAATTTAAAGATGCTTGCTTCTTGGAAGGAAAGTTATGACCAACCTAGATAGCATATTGAAAAGCAGAGACATTACTTTTCAAAAAATGCCCGTCTAGTCAAAGCTATGGTTTTTCCTGTGTTCATGTATGGAGGCGAGATTTGGACTGTGAATAAAACTGAGTGCCAAAGAATTGATGCTTTTGAACTGTGGTTTTAGAGAGGACTTTTGAGAGTCCCTTGGACTGCAAGGAGATCCAATCAGTCCATCCTAATGGAAATCAGTCCTGAATATTCATTAGAAGGGCTGATGCTGAAGCTGAAACTCCAATACTTGGACCACCTGATGTGAAGAACTGACTCATTGGAAAAGACCTTGATGCTGGGAAAGATTGATGGCAGGAAGAGAAGGGGATGACAGAGGATGAGATGGTTGGATGGTATCACGGACTCAATGGACATGAGTTTGAGTAAACTCGGAGCTGGTGATGGACAGGGAGGCCTGGCGTGCTGCAATCCATGAGGTTGCAAAGAATCAGACATGACTGAGTGACTGAACTGACTGAACCCATTTTATCAATGAGAAAAATCAGGTAACACATGTTGCAACAACAAAATCTGAAAGAATATTCAATAAGACCCAGATACTAGTTCTAACAGTAATCTTAAATGACAAAATAAGCATTCTAAATTTGTCCTGATGAAATATTAAAATTGTTTTTAATTAAAAGCAAGACCACACAGTATACTTGTGCTAAAATTGTTATTTTATATTACATTAACATTTCCAGTAAACTGAACAGCACATAAGCATGAAATGAGAACAAAATAATAGCTTTCATATGTTTAATTATTTAAATTCTAATTTTTCAGAAATTGAAAAGTTTGACTCATTCATTACTCTTTGCATTTATTTTTCTCTGATTTAGCTAAAAAATCTATTTTTACAACATTTATAATTTTAAAATTCTACTTGTGGACAAAATTAGGAACGAAGCTTTTGCCACAGTCAAGAGCCTTTTAGTTACTTCATATATCAAGCTTCTGGATACTAAAAGATGTTTCAGGCAAGTCATTACTTTCCTTTGATGGTGTTTCATGTTTGTTTGTTTGTTTTTTCTTCCATGATTAGAAAGACAACACTTCTCCACAATTTTGGAAGAACTGGATAGGGTTGATGAGGTCAAAAACTATTAAATAATTCAGTCTAGTCAAGGCTCTGGTTTTCCAGTAGTCATGTATGGATGTGAGAGTTGGACTGTGAAGAAAACTGAGTGTCGAAGAATTGATGCTTTTGAACTGTGGTGTTGGAGAAGACTCTTGAGAGTCCCCTGGACTGCAAGGAGATCCAACCAGTCCATTCTAAAGGAGATCAGTCCTGGGTGTTCCTTGGAAAAACTGATGCTAAAGCTGAAACTCCAATACTTTGGCCACCTCATGCGAAGAGCTGACTCATTGGAAAAGACTCTGATGCTGGGAGGGACTAGGGGCAGGAGAAGAAGGGGACGATGGAGGATGAGATGGCTGGATGGCATCACCGACTCAATGAATGTGAGTTTGAGTGAACTCCGGGATTTGGTGATGGACAGGGAAGCCTGGCATGCTGCAATTCATGGGGTCGCAAAGAGTCAGACACGACTGAGTGACTGAACTGAGCTGAACTGAACTGAACTGAACGGATGAGGTCAAAGACTATTAAATAATCCAGTTGGAATGTGAAATAAGGTGACAATATTAATTTTTATTCCAACTTTGCATTAGTCATAGTTGGCATTCCATAAAATGAAAAAGACCTAAGTGCACAGAAAACCACATTTATACTCTATGAAAACTTGAAATATATTGTGTACTAATGGTGCTGTGAACATTTTATTCTATAAAGAAATATAAAAATTGAAAACATTTTAGTTGTGTCATTTACTCCTTGAGTATAGCAAATATTTTGTTCTTTCTATGATTTAACAGTTTTCTCTTAGAGATCAGAATAAAATTGTACCTTTAAAGGAAATGATTTAGAAAAAGGTTGTAATTGATTTCTCTATGGTTCTAAACTCATTTTAATACCATGCAATTTACTTGAGAATTTAGGGAAATTCCTATTTATTTAAATCTTACTTAGTGCACTTTTAATTTGAAATTCATAACTTTTTTTTTTTTATTATGGATTGGTTCCTCTTTCTTTCTAAGTTCCAAATTTTTACTAAGCCAGACTATTTAATAAATATTTGAATACTTGTACTCTCTTTTAGCAATATACAGAAGGATAGATAGATAGATGATAGCAAATATACAGGTTTTAACTACTATTGCATAGAATTTGGTATAAAAATTTGAACAATTCAGAAAGATATGCTATGGAAATTTAGCCTATGCCCAGTTCTGGTCTCTCACAGCAGTAGTTAGTTCACTGTCTCAAAGATGGCATACATTTAAAAATCTACTTAGTGTCAGGAATATTAGGTATATCATTTCATTTAACTGTTCATCAAAACTGCTATAAAGTGATTTTTATTATTCTTATTTTTAAGACTGATTGTATTTAAATCCATTCTAAAGGGGATCAGTCCTGGGTGTTCTTTATAAGAAATGATGCTGAAGCTGAAACTTCAGTACTTTGACCACTTCATGTGAAGAGCTGACTCACTGGAAAAGACTCTGATGCTGGGAGGGACTGGGGGAAGGAGGAGAAGGGGACGACAGAGGATGAGATGGCTGGATGGCATCACTGACTCGTTGGACGTGAGTCTGAGTGAACTCCAGGAGTTGGTGATGGACAGGGAGGCCTGGCGTGCTGTGATTCATGGGGTTGCAAAGAGTCAGACATGACTATGTGACAACTGAATTGACAGAGTAAGTAATATTGATAGAATAGAGAGTCAAAAGCACATCTGCCTTGTAGTCCTTCTTTCCTCACTAATTTCTAGTCATTGGCAGAGAGTTTCTAGACTCAGAAGTCATTATTTCTCCTCTTCTTCCTCAGGCTGAAAACACACAGAGGTACTTCCCTTTGTGTGAACTTGGTGTTTCTGAGGAAAAGTCAAGTGCCAGATGGTTTATTTCCTTCCTTCCTTTATTCCTCCCTTCCTGCTTCCTCTCCTCTCTTTTTCTGTCTTTCTTGGGTATAATCCATTCTATTTGATTCTACTTGATCAATGTTTAATAATTAGTTCTTATTATACACACAAAATATATTTCTCATTTCCACTTTAGGCATAGAGTACATTTATGTTTTAACATTTTAGATAGCAAGAGAATAATAACAATGAGAATTTTCAAGCAAAATTGGAAGAAAATATTCTATTGAATATTGTTCTAGATTACACATGCTTGAAAACTCCTGCACCAATTTATTCTTCAAACTCATGTCCTTTGGTTTTGAAAAAAATATCAGTTTTTTCCCCTAATTTCTCAGATCATTTCTGAAGAAATATAGTGTTTATACACACAATGGAGGCAATTCCCTTGGAAGCTCTGCAGAGATGTAGAGTTGTAAAGTGAGCAGCAATCTAGTACAAATGTGTGTGTGTGTGTGTGTGTTTGGGCACTTACTTATGTTTATTTCTAGTTATAGAAGTATATAGTGATCTTCCTATCAATCTTTATGATATGATTGGATGTTTTTACACAGCCATAGTCTCTGTCTTTATCAAGTAGAGATTGCAATGGGGAATGAGACTTTTAGTCTCATTCTTGCTTCTGGGTATTAAACAATGTACAACACATTGACTGATGACCACCTTACCTGCATCTCTGTGTGGGGTCCCTAGTCAGCATAACTAAATAACAACAACAGTAACAGCAAACAACTTTACAATGTCAGCTAAGTGTGTGTGTGTGTTTCCCTGTACGTTCTATCTTAGCAACTAGAAGCTGCTACTTTTCTAGTGGTCATGTATGGATGTGAGAGTTGGACTGTGAAGAAGGCTGAGTGCCAAAGAATTGATGCTTTTGAACTGTGGTGTTGGAGAAGACTCTTGAGAGTCCCTTGGACAGCAAGGAAATCCAACCAGTCCATCCCAAAGGAGATAGTTCTGGGTGTTCATTGGAAGGACTGATGTTGAAGCTGACTCCAATACTTTGGTCACCTAATACAAAGAGCTGACTCATTTGAACAGACCCTGATGCTGGGAAATATTGAGGGCAGGCAGAGAAGGGGATGACAGAGGATGAGATGGTTGGATGGCATCACCACTCCATGGAAATGGATTTGGGTGGACTCCGGGAGTTGGTGTTGGACAGGGAGGCCTGGCGTGCTGCGGTTCATGGGATCGCAAACAGTTGGATACAACTGAGCGACTGAACTTAACTCTGTACATTAATTCAATTCTCTGCACATTAAGCTCAATGAAAGTATATTTTTCATGTTGATGATTAATCAGTTCAGTTCAGTTCAGTTGCTCAGTCATGTCTTACTCTTTGCGACCCCATGAATTGCAGCACGCCAGCCTCCCTGTCCATCACCAACTTCTGGAGTTCACTCAGACTCATGTCCACCGAGTCAGCGATGCCATCCAGCCATCTCATCCTCTGTCGTCCCCTTCTCCTCCTGCCCCCAAGCCCTCCCAGCATCAGAGTCTTTTCCAATGAGTCAACTCTTTGCATGAGGTGGCCAAAGTGAATGATTAATCAAGTCAAAAATAAAACAGATGATAGCAAGATGAAAGTGAAAGTGAAAGCTGGTGAGTTGTAGTCAACTCTTTGTGACTGAATTCTCTAGGCCAGAATACTGCAGTGGGTAGCCTTTCCCTTTTCTAGGGGGTTTTCTCAATCCAGGGGTCGAACTCAGGTTTCCTGCATTGCGGGCAGACTCTTTACCAGGTGAGCCACAAGTGAAGCCCAAGAACAGTGGAGTGGGCAGCCTATCCCTTTTCAAACAATTCTTCTCTATCAAGGAATTGAACTGGGGTCTCCTGCATTGTGGGGAGATTCTTTACCAACTGAGCTATCAGGAAAGCCTTTCCTATTTTCTCCTATACACCATATTCAAGTATTATCTTTAGCTTATTATGTTAATATAAAAAATACAATTGAAAAGCCCATTGTCATTTTTTCCAAAAATTGAAACTATTGATAATTTATGTTGAACTAATAACAAATATGGAGAAGGGAATGGCAACCCACTCCAGTATTCTTGCCTGGGAATCCCATGGACAGAGGAGCCTGGCAGGTTATGATCCATGGGGTTGCACATGACTTGGCGACTAAAAAAAATAAAGAATAGCTCAATTTAGAAATCATCATCTCTATTAAATTACTACATCATTAACTATTTTAAGTAATTTTTTAAATTGTGTTTATTTATTGGTGGTTCAAAAGCTAACCTGGATTATTGAAGTAAAATTTTTCAAAAATTGAAAAGAGTTCAGTTAGTGAATTTTACCCTTGTTTGTTCTTTAAGAGTATATTTTTTTCATTATATATAGGAGAAATAGCTCAGCTTGAAAAGGAAGCATTATTTAGGGAGAAATTAACCATTTGGGAAATTGGAAGGCAAACAAGTTAGACAAATTGGAGGCTTCTAATAGTCATAATGTGTAAGTCATGAGTATTCCAATGTACAGTAGCTGAAAAGAACAATAAAATAACCAAACCAAAGAAATAAAATCCTGATACTAGTCCTAGGATTTGCTTTCAATAACAAATAAAAAATATAATAAGTGAAAAATGTTTTATTTATGAGAATAAAGTGAATAGACCCACAGGAAATAAGTTATTTGCTGTAGTAAACATCAAAAGGGCAAGAATTACAATATGGTATGTCTCCCAAAGTGTGTGAAACTCAGATAAAGGATGCAAGTCAAAAATTGGAGAAGTGCATACTTAGTATTAATAGAAGTTGCCACTTTGTATCCAGACCTTGAAGTGATATACATCTTTCATGCTATTTTATCTGTTAGACACCATGGATGCCTATCTTTATTAAGCTTATTATTATTATTTTTTATAACAGGAGTACAACATGCATTATGATTCTGTGAAACAAACAAAGTAGAAGTGAAAGCAACTTCTAGAAATATTCATTAGGAAAAAATATATTGAGTTATATTTTGGAAAACAAAGCATGAAGTATTCAAATTCATTTAAATGTGATATGTTGTATAGTCAATCTTTAAAAAGTAACCTTTTCACAAAAATGACTTTTGGTAGAAACTTGCTGTTTACTATGTGCCAGTTACTCTTTTAGTCACTTTATGTATATTTATACACACACACACACACACACACACACACATATATATATATATATATATATAGACAATGTGGCCTGATGTGCTGCAATCTGTAGGGTTGCAACGAGTCGGACACAACTAAGCTACTGAACTGAACCAAACTGAAATGTTGTATGTTTATGTATGTTATTTAAATTTCACATATCTCAATCATTTAATAAGTATCATTCTATTTTACAGATTAGACAAATGAATATATGAAAATAAGCAACTCACCCAAGGTCACAAAGTAAGGGGAAATTCAGCCTTCAAGTTAAACTTAAAACATTGGAAGTTTGTTTATAGTTCACCTTAGTTATCTATTGCTGTAATAGTAATTTCCTTAAAATATTGTTAAAGTAATAAGAAAAATCATTTTTTAATTTTCTTGCAGTTTGGGCAGATCAGAAATTGGGAGCCACTTAGTTAAGTAGCTCATCTTTGGAGGACTTTGATGAGTTTTCAGTCACAATGTCAACTGCCAAGGCTGCAGTCATCTGAAGGCTTGACTAGGACCTCCATCTCATACTCAATAGTTCTTTCCACAGAACTGCTTGGATTCTTATGGCATGCAGTTTGATTCCCCAGATGTGAGAGAGCCAAGAAACAAAAGCAAACTTCAGAATACTTTATCTAGCCTCAGAAATTAAGTACTTTCAATGTGAGAGGAACGTGGAAATATTATTCACTCAGTTGTTGTCTGACTCTTTGCAACCCCATGGGCTGTAGCCCGCCATGTTCCTCTATCCATGGAACATTTCAGGCAAGAATATTGGAGTGGGTAGCCACTCCCTTCTCCAGGATATCTTCCCAATCCAAAGATCAAACCCAGGTCTCCTGCATTGCAGGAAGATTCCTTACTGTCTGAGCCACATGGCGGTCTCCTAATATGAGAAGAGATCACACAAATTCAAGAGCACTCAGAAGTGAGGATCAGTGAGGGCATCTTAGAGATTGTCTTCCATAAAGCTATATGTCAAACAAGAATACACTGTTCTTCAGTGGAGGTTAATTCTATTTTATTTTTACTATACTATATTAGATATAGCAATGAAATGGTATCATTATGAAGATAGTAGATATAGTTTTCTATAGATAAAAGTAGTTGATAGGAATATTGGAAGCTTTCTCCCTATTGAAACTTTTGTGGAGTATCTTCCTGATTTTATTGCAACATGTTTTGAATAATTACTGAAACATACACATGCTAAAACCAAAGATTGTTGCAATCCTATTATGCAAAAATTATATGGTTTGTTGTTATGTAGTTTAATTTCCTAGATATTTCAGTGACAGCTTTACAGATATTTTGCCACGGCATATCATACATCCTTGGGCTTCCCCAGTGGCTCAGAGGTAAAGAATCAGCCTGCCATGAAGAAGCTGCAGAAGATGCAGTCTCAATCCCTGAATTGGCAGGATTCCCTGGAGGAGGGCATGACAACACACTCCAGTATTCTTGCCTGGAGAAATCCCATGGACAGAGGAGCTTGGCGGGCTACAGTCCACAGGGTCACAAAGAGTTGGACGTGATTGAAATGACTTAGCATCCATGCATATCATGCATCCTTAGATTTCTAGGTTGTTCAGCACTTATCTCTGCTGCCTGCTCTGAATGTAAGTAATTTCTATGACAGTACCCATTTCTTGGTATCATCTTTCTTAGCACATAGGCTAAGATCATTGTGTTAGTAACCATTGCCTCATAACAAGCCACTCTGAAGCTCAGCAACATGAAAACAAAGCATTCTTTTTTGATCACTACTCTGCTGAGTAGTTCTTTGAGTCTGAGCTGGCTCTGCTTGACTTGATTTGTGTTCTCTGATGTGGCCATATTATTTTTAGTGTTTGATGGGGCTAGATGATCATGGCTAGCCTTATTCACATGTCATCTCAATTCTCCATGTGGCCAAGTATCTTGCAGAAAGCTTGCCAGAGGCATATTTACACCATGGTCTTTAGTTTCAAATGCATCAAGAAAAGTCAAGCCTCAATAGATAAATGCCTTTAAAGTCTCTGCTCTAATCAGCTTGATTTTGTCTTGTTGGCCAAAACAAAACACAGGACCAAACTCAGAGTTCAGGGACAGAAAAATAGAATCCATTTTTTTTAACAGTATTTTTTTTTTCTTTTTTGATGTGGATCATTTAAAAAATCTTTATTGAACTTGTTACAATATTGCTTCTCTTATATTTTGATTTTTTTGACTGTGAGGCACATGGGATTTTAGCTCCCTGACCAGAGGTCACACCCACATGCCCTGCTTTGGAAAGGTAAAGTCTTAACCATTGGACTGCCAGGAGTCCCTAGAGTTTATTTCTTGATGGAAACATATGCAAAATCATATATATATATATATAGATAGATATAGATATAGATATAAAAATATATGTAGCCATTTTTTTCTAGAGTCCACATTTTATTATTTACATTCTTCCCACAGAGAAATTATATTAACCCCAATTCTAAAATAATCAAAAGCCTTATCTGAATTATGACAATAAGCTTGAGGTTCAGCATCTCATGATATAAATCAAGTCTAAGAACAGTGATAGCTCCTTGGCTCCTTTGGCTCTATAGACCTATGAACTAAAAGAATGAGTCACATATCTTCCACAAACCAAACATCCAATGGGGAGAGAACAGGTAGACTCAATTGATCGTTTTGTTCAAAGAGGTAAGGGGAGGCCAGTAGTAGCCATTGGCCCATAAAATATTTGAAATCTCACAGGACAAATAAGTTAAGGTCCTCTAATCTGAAGGCAGAAAGTGAACCTCAATTAAGACATGGTTCTGCTTACAGAGAGCATCTCTTTAGTCCATTATTCTCCTTAAATATTGTCTTTACTTCTGTGTTCCTGGAGCCACTGTCTGAAATATCCTTCCTTTTCCAAAAGAAATAGCTTATGTTTGCTAATGAGTAGGTTTTTATTTCCTCTCTTTCCCTGTATATGTCCTTTCCGTTCAGTCGCTCAGTCGTGTCCGACTCTTTGCGACCCCATGAATCGCAGCACGCCAGGCCTCCCTGTCCATCACCAACTCCTGGAGTTCACTCAGACTCACGTCCATTGAGTCCGTGATGTCATCCAGCCATCTCATCCTTGGTCGTCCCCTTCTCCTCCTGCCCCCAATCCCTCCCAGCATCAGGGTCTTTTCCAATGAGTCAACTTTTCGCATGAGGTGGCCAAAGTACTGGAGCTTCAGTTTTAGCATCATTCCTTCCAAAGAAATCCCAGGG